>OU015495.1:52831936-52939436 GCA_907164885.2 Dolomedes plantarius
ATTTGGCGTTGTATGGTGTGGATCTTCATAAAGTTATTCTTCGGTTTTTTTGTTATGATAAACTGTCATTGAATAGCCATATTTCATTTTATTGTGTAAAATAGTTAATTTTAATGCGTATTTCTCTATTCTCAGTATTACGACTTTCAAAATTTTACTGAGTTACAGATTTAATGAGTTGTTTGTCATTGAGTAACCATATTTCTTTTTTTGGGTTCAATATTAATTCTTTAAAATGTATTTCTCTATTCATAATATTATGATTTCCAACATTCGGCAATGATGTGTTGAGTACAATTTGTGTACAATACATTTATTTACTATCCAGCCGTCATGTTTCGACGGGTGTTGACTAGCATAATATAAATACAATCATGGAGAAATGTGATTTCCCGAACAGAAAATTTAATTCGGAAATGTGGATTGTGATGATTATGGGGGAATGCAGGGTATCTCGTGAAATTTCTAAATCGTATTCCGACCAACTATACATGAACATACACCTTCGATTATTTATGCCGTTGTCGATAATCGGGCAGTTTGAACAGTTAAACCAATTTAATAAAAAGGGGTAATAAACAGATTTGTGGACATCATAACATTTCTGGGTTGCAGTTTGGACATCAGTGTTCAAAAGGATTTCTTTGGCTGCAGACATTTTACTAGCATTCAGATAAATTATTTGGAGATATTATTACTGATGAGGATCGCCTAGACGACTAACCTTATTTTTTCTTATCGTATCAAAACATGCAGCAAAACATGACGTATTCACTCCTTTAGCTATTGCTACCGTTTCGCGATACTTTTGGTTTATACTACTATTTGGTTTATGTCCGATGAATAGATAATAATTGCTGGTTTATCTTGGGTAAAGGGATATCATTCAAAAGCTAATGTCATTCTTACGATCTAAATTTAAATGTTTTCTGGTTTGTTCAAAAATCTCTCGAAAGGGTGATAAAAGCATGGATTCTAATTAATGGACACAACAATTATTTTTAATAATATTTTATAATTTTAATAATATTTCATTATTAGTAATGATATATTCTCCAATAATTTCTATTTATGTTAAGCAGACATGCCTCATACTTTACCATAGTATTTGGTGTTCAAAGTACATATGATGCTCACTGTAATAATGAAAATTAACCAAAACAACTTTGATAAATTGAATTCAAAGTTGTAATACGAAAAATGTACAATGAGTAAACCTTATTGTACAATTTTTCTTCATACGGACAACAGGAGCTCAGAGTAAATGCCAACTAACTTAAGTCCTTCATTCGACACCTGTGTATTTGAAATTTAATTATTGGATGAGGTGTGCTTACATAGTGAAGTAACCTAGTGAATACCCTGTACACATTTTACTACATTAGTTATTAACAATTGTAAATAAACATTTCTTTAACAAAAATAATATGGACAGTAAAAAAAATAGTATTACTCTCTTAGTTTGTTATGCGTAGTTCCATAAAACGGAAACGGAGTACAACATCGCGAAATTTAAAACACGGAACTCCTGATTTAATAAAAACAGAAAAGCAGACGTCGCTTTAAGATCTAGACAGGGATAATTGAAAATTCTGGCTGTAGTTCGAATTTGTTTCTATTTGGCTAGTTATTTTTGTTTATTTCTTTGTTCTCTGTTTCAGCGACTATTCGATGGAAAGATACTATCCACTTCTTTATATACGCGTAAAAGAATTATTTCTATTAACATTCATAGTGAAATATATTCAGAGGTTCCCGGATTTGTGAACTTATCTGATACAAGTATGAACAATTTATCGAAATTTTTAGGACCTTTTAAAAATATTTCATAGTCTGATCATTATATTTTTTTCTTTAGTTTATTGTTTATATTTTATTTACAGAAAACTATTTTATTTACAAAAAAAAAAAATTCGCTACTCAGCAATACGGCTGTATATTGCGAAAAAAAGAGAAAAATGTTCGAGTCGTCTTAAAAAGATGTTAAACCCTCGAAAACCATTCTGAAAATAACTTCTTATTGATCCCAGACAATTTTATTTTTCAAACTAATGAGGAGTCATTAACTTCGGTTTTTGTAACATCAACAACTCGAACAGAATGAAATATATATCTCATTAAGTAGAGATAATACAACTTCGTTTTGATAGGATAACAAAATAAGACCGGAATATTTCATAGCGTATATTTGAATATTTCATATCGTGTAAAAATTAGGTAACCCAGTGGATTACGGGTAGACTAAGTAATTGGTGACAAAATCATGTTTCAATAACTTCCAGCAGGATATATACCACAATGACCACAACTTATTATATACGTTAAAAGTCATTATAAGAGGATTCTCGTATATAATTATTTTCTAAACTTTATAATTATACAATAATAATGTGCTTTATGCGCTAACGACTATGAACAATCGCTACACCTCGTTGTAAATGATAAACAGTATTTCAAGAGAAATCTCATTTGTAGTTCTATGCAAAACTTTATAATTAGACAAGAATATTGTGCTTTATAACCCAAACTCTATGAAATAATGACTGCAACTTATTATAAACGTTAAAAATTATGTCAAGAGGAATCTCTTCTATATTTCTATGCAGAACTTGATAATTAGACAAAATTATTGCTCCTTATATCTTAGCCTCAATGATACAATGACTCAACCTGTTTTAAACGTTAAAAATTAGTTCAACAGGAATCTCATCTATAATTCCATGCAAAACTTTATAAGTGGGAAAGAATATTATAATTTGCACACTAACCTGTATGAAACAATGGCCGTCATTTATTGTAAACTTTAAAAACTATTTCAAGACAAAACTTATCCATAATTCTAAATAAAACTTTTTTCAATTAACATCTTTGTACAAAAGAATATTGCACTTTATATCCTGACCTCTATAAAACAGTGACCACATCTGTATATATAAAAAGGTTTCGTAATTGACTCACTGACTGATATATAACACACAGACGAAACCGCTGGACTTTATGTACATCGGTTTGGTGTATCGCCATGACGAAATTTTGCATGGCGATTCTTTTTATAATGTAGAGGTGCACTAAGAGAGATTTTTCAAAAATTCTTCTTAGATTTTTTAAATTAAATTTTTAAACTGTTTTTGTAACATTCTTTAAAGTTTGCATTTAAAATAATAATCCGAGGGCTATAAAATTTATATCACGAAAAAGATTATAAAAATTCCTTTGAAATGTAAACTTTTTCGAATCTTTAACTTCATTTTTTGATTTTTGGTGAATTTTTAAAGATTAATTTTTAGAATTTCCTTTATTAAATGCTGATCACATGGTTTATTTTCTTTTGCTGATACTTTAAAGGAAATTTTCGTCACGTGCATAACAACGAAATAGATAAAACAATATTTATTTTTCTTGCTAATGCGGCAGACGATTGGACATTATCCAAAAAAATATTAAAATACAGTAAAAGAAATGTTCCTCAAACAGTACTATATTCTTTAGTATGTTCTATTAGATTTAATTTGAATATTTTCTTCTTCATTATTTTGTCTATAAAAATATTGGTATATATATATATATATATATATATATATATATATATATATATATGACATTAATTTCATACATTGACTGTTGTATTTAATTTAAATGTACACCGTAGCGAAGTTCGGGTTTTCAGCTTGTCTTATTGTAAACGTTAAAAATAATTTCAAGAGGAATATCAGTCATATTTCTATGTAGCACTGTGTAATTAGATAAAAATATTGTATTTTGTATCTTAAAACTATGAAACCATAGCCACAACCTGTTATAAATGTTAAAAATTAGTTTAAGAGGAATATCATCTATAATTCCATACAAAACTTTAAAAGCAGGCAAAAATATTGTACTTTATATCCTAAACTATATGAAAGGTCGGCAACAACTTAAATAAGTTATACACTATCTCAAGAGGAACCTCATACATAGTTCTTCACAAACCTTTGTAATTAGGTAAGAAAATTGTACTACATATCCTCATTTCTATGACATTTTGAGCTCAACCTATGACAAATGTTAAAGATTATTTCAAGTCTCATCCATAATGCTCTTGAAATAATTTTTAAGCATAAAAGACGTATCTTATTTTTTTTTTACCATTTTAATGTTTTTTCATTTTTGTGAACTACCTGACATTATTTCTAAGCCAGAAGGTCGTATCTTATTTAGAAATAGTAGAAAATAATTAAAGAAGTAAGATTTTTCTAAAAAAAGTGTTGAAGTCCTTAAGGGAACTGGCCATATCTCAGTCTTTGTTTCTCAGAAAAAAATTGAGATACGTCTTTTATACTTAATAGGGCAGCATAGTTCTTCTCAGAATTTTTTAATTAAGCAAAAATTGTACTTTATATCCTAACCTGTATGGAACAATGACAACATTTTATTGTAAAAGTTAAAAAAAAATATTTCAAGAGGAATCTCATTTTTAATTCTATGCAAAACTTCAAATTACACAAAATTTTATAATTAGACAAGAATATTTTGCTTTATATCCTGACGTCTATGAAACAATAACCACATCTTATTATAAACGTTAAAAATTATTAAGAGGAATCTCATATGTAATTCTGTGCAAAACTTTATACAATTTGCCAAGGAAATTATACTTTATAACCCAACCTCTATGAAACAACTCCTTTTAAGAAATTTTCCTCCCAATCATGATTTGAATAAGTTCCCCGATTCAATGGTCCTTTCCTCCTAATTTTCAAGTGCCCCTCACTGCATATGTTTAGATGAATTTCGCGATGTTCCTTAAATCGATACATTCCATTATCAACATTTAATTAAGGTTCAATGAAGTAGAAGCTTCCGAAAATTTAATTTCAGAACGCGAATGTCGTTCGGTCATCTCAAGTTGCATTATGGATTCAAGTGAGATATCGGAATCGTTCTAAATGAACCGAAAGTAGGCTATTAAAGTATTGATCAAAAGTTTCTCGGGAAGTTTTAATTTTGCCGGAAACTATGCTTTTCGAACTTTACACTCATTCCCGAAGAAGTTCACTGGAGTAGAATTCTGCCTGAAACTGGATGGTTCAGATAAAAGAATTTTCGTATAATTAATTTGGGGGTGGGGTGGGGGGAAATCGTGAGTCGTGTGGGAAGCTTGAATTGAATATTAATACCTTTAAAAATGAATATTAATGAATAATGACCCACCCCAAAAAAATCGATCATAAGCATGTGAAAATTTTTATCAGAAAAAAGATACAAACTTTTAAGGGAAATTTTTTCCACCAAAATACGAAAAATGTTGCAAATATTTGACAACGAAACGGAAATTCTTGTGAGGGGAATTGCAAAAATTATAATAAACCAATGTTCGAAAATTAAATAATTCTTGAACCCAGTTTAACCCTAAAATATCATTCTTTACATTGTAAAACCTATTAAAAATAAATCTTCAAAAAACGAAAAATTTGGTAAATATTTGAGAACAAAACGGAAATTTTTGTAAGGGGAAATACAAAAATTTTAATAAAACAATGTTCAAAAATTAATTCATTCTTTTAACCCTGTCTAACCCTAAATGATCATTCTTTAGATATAAAAACATATTAAAAATTAATTCTTCTTAAAATGAAAAGTATGGCAAATATTTGAGAACAAAACGGAAATTCTTGGGAAGTAGAATACAAAAACTATAATAAAACTATGTTCAAAAATTAATTAATTCTTTTAACCCTGTTTAACCCTGAAATATTATTCTTTACACATTAAAACATATTGAAATAATCCACTGAAACAATGTAATATATTCAAGAATTTTTAAAAGAAATTTAGGTATTTCATTGTAATTAATTATTTCTTGTCTAAAAGCTCTGTGTTTAAAGCTTAGTCATATATAGATAGATATGTACATATATTTTTGTAATCATAAAGTATAGCATTGTTAACCTCAACTATTTTGACACTTTTAAATAGAAATAGCACTTTCTATAAACTTGAAAGTTATCTAGCTTATAATTTACTCTTTAATTTGTAAACTAGAAAACGCAATGTGATTTTTACTAAAATATTAAAAGGAATTATTATACAAAAATTGCAATAATAAAATTTAGCATTGTTAACTTCAACTATTTTGACACTATTTAAACAGAAACAGCATTTCCTATAAACTTGAAAGTTACATAGCTTTTAATTTACTCTGTAATTTGTAAACTAGCAAATGCAGTGTATGGTTACGAAAATATTAAAACGAAATATTATAACAAAGTTAAACTAAAAATAATCTTTTCTCTTTATGAAAAAAATAAATTCACTCAATACACAGTTTGTTCAACTTCTCAACCACCAAACAAATTTAAAAGCGAGATTCATTTTATTCAGGAATCTGTGTTCCATAGAACAACTATGCAGTTCAACTCGTAGGATTCTCTGGTTCTAGTCCCGGCAAGTGCCACTGAATGGCTCTATATCTAATCCAGGTATGAGCATGCTAAATCTGTGGGTCCCGCAGGGTTTTTTTGGTGTGGTAGGTTGCGTATGAGCCCCCAGATGTCGCTCCTGATGGTGCTTGATCTAAATTGTGGTGGCGGCATATTCACCGGCAGGGATTCAATCCAGAAATGTCTTACTATCAATGCCGGGCCCTATCTGGTACATTGGAAGCATTGGAAACTCGTAGGATTCAGGGGTCTATATCTTTGGCCTATGCGAATTTTCGAATTTAAGTCATAACTTTGCTGACCATCCTTAACGCCGGGCATTCGAGGATAGCAGGTAATCAAATTTCCATCTCCATGTTAAAGTAAAAGAAACAAGCCGGTAACAATTAGAAATATTCAATAAACGCAATCTGAGTTTTCATTTTCAAAGGGATAACCTGCTGATCAGATATTATACAGAAAAGAGTGGCACTAAGGCATGTCTGTAAATTTTCTGACCTGTTGAAACCTCCTGATCGGCGACGGCATTAGCCTCTAATTTTTTAATCTATTAAGCTTGATATAATTAAATTGCTCACCACCTATACATCTACCTAACAACGGAATGTCATAATACGAAATGATACTAAACTATTTAATGTTTAAAGAAATTATAAATGAAAGGACGAGATCTTACCACCTTCTGCTTCGCAAATCAATGACACATAGGATCCTTCATCATACGGGCCAACCACTTCTCTCAAGCGTTGACCATGTTCATCCATAATGATGACTTCACGAACGGGAACTGTAAAAGACAATATTGTTTTAACACAATGTAACTCCATAGTACGTACATTTGTGGTAGGTTTACAAGCTAGGAACACATCTGAGGTAAAAATAGCACAAAATAAACGCAAGGTGTAAAAATGTATCAAGGGAACTACAGAACAAATAAGGGCCTTTTCACATAGGAGTCCGGTGGCGGAAGCGTAAAAGGAAAGATGGCGCTGAGACGGAAATAAAGCAATCATAGGCGATAAAAATTTCGTTGCTAATCATTTGGAGGTTTGTCATTGGTTAAATAGATTTCAATACTTTAACGCTTCCGCTACCAGACTCCTATGTGAACAGGCCCTAACCCGTTTCATCACCCACTCTGCCTATATTATGGAAGAATTCAAACCTATGACAAACTTTGCACCAAATTTAAATTTTATTCCAAATTTAATTCATTATTCAAATTTATTTTAGTTTAGGATTAATTAAGAATCGGTAATATAATTATTACGATAATATGTCAGAGTTGGAAAAAAGGGCAAAGAAAGTTTCTCATAGCATTATGCTTGATATATTTCCTTTATAGAACCATTTTCTTTCTTTATCATCATTTTCTTTAATTATCATAATAAGGGATTCCTCTGTCAGTCAATAGATTGCAGCAGGTGAATTTTAAATCATTCTCGAATTCCGTTAAACATATGACGTCATAAACACTTACATTACATTTTACTAACGCTTTATGGCACTTTTTTCTACTTCCATAATTTTATGTCATGCACTTCAACACCCCGGTTTCCGAGTAAGACGTCACTTGCAATTTGAGACCTAATATTTCCAAAGATGAATTCAAGGGGAGAACGGTAGATGAGGGCGCGAAATTTTCCGGAATCGTGCCGTCACGCTTCTAGGGCATTTTAATCTATTTAAATTGATAATTCCCCTTCAATACTGTGGGGCAAATCATTCGGAATTCTTGACTGAACGAAAGAACTGTTCACTAACGAGAAGTTCTCCTACGAAGATTAAGTGGAGTAGTGAAAATGAAGAGTTAATAGATAGTTGAAATGTTTTATTTTAAGTTATAAAAACTTAATTTTTATGTCACTCTTCAGTTTCGTGGAAATTTATCAGGAATCATAATCCATCCAAGTGGAAAGGACGTACGAATTCAGTTTTATAATTGTAATGACAAATACACTTTAAATAATGCTTAAAAATATGTTCATCTAGTTGGCTGAATTTCGTACTTTTCAGTGCTTTTTCCAGGGAATCCTCGCCAAATCTATCAAGTTTGATTTTTATTTATTCATTTATAATTTTTTTATGGATAATCAATGAATTGCATCTTTTCTGTGGTCATGCGCCAAAATATGTAAAAATTAAAAGGTAATTGTATAAAAGCTGGCACCCCTTGGCGCGGTTTGGTGAGGTTTTTTCAAAATTGACTAAGAACAAAACTGTAAAAGTGAGACAAGAATCGAAACCGAATTATTAAATATAGAATGTAAGAATGAGTTTATGATGCAACCTATTGGTTAGATTAGAATGTTTCTAGCATACGACAATTCATTCATTTTTTACCGAATACTTTAGGTTATATCATCCCAGTTTAATAAATGAGAATATCGCCAAATAAATTATATTTATGAATTTTAAGGATTTGTTATGTCAAATTGGAGTATTTATTGACCACGCCAAAAGGGGCATCCACTTCTTTACACGAGACAAAAAATAATTAAGACAAAGAGAGAAATAGAACGATATTTTCCAAATATCTATATACTAAGTTTTAAAAATAATAATGCCATAAAACCAAGTGAATCTGGATCGAAAGATGATTACTCAAAGAAAAAGGAAAATAACATCGTCTAAATTGTAATGGATAATGTCTAACGTTGGGACTGACAGTTATAACTTAGAGTGTCTAGACGTGACTAGACAGTGTATTAAATGATCCTCAATAACACCTTTTCACATATAAGGATACATTGTGGATGCTTGACGGCATTAGTGTAGAAGAAGAGGACAAAAGATGTCAACGTAAATGGAACTGTTAACACGTGCGAGAACAAACAAATCAATCGTCTTTGCGGAAGGATGCAAAGCTGCAGAAGTAGCTGACATTAGGCAAATACTTGTGGTATTATTAGTTAGAGGAAACAAGCACTGAATTTGCACGACTAATTAAATTATTTTAATCCAGTTTTTGACAAGCCACGTTATTACAGCGTGGAAAAAAGACTTAAAACCTCGTAATGTTGATAACACAAGTGCATAGTTCTACAGATTTTCCTAAAACATATTTTAAATTTTATTGAAGGTACATTTTTATTAGTATTACAGTTCTCTTCTTTAGATCTTTTCTTTCGTAAGAACTTTATGTAATATGAAATTTATAATTTATCTGTAGCAATAAGCAGGAGTTCAATATTATATATATATATATTACACACACACACACACACACACACACATATATATATATATATATATATATATATATATATATATATGTATGTGGGGGGGACGCTTGCAACGCAGCGCTGAGGAAACGAGGCGACGACAGTGTCATCTCTCGGAGAGAGGTGTTACTAACGAGTTGACCCCTGGATGCCGACGCTGATGGTCGTCCGAGGAGTGGGCAGACGGGTCTGTAACTGAAGTTTTGGCAAGACGGCCCTAGAAGTATAATTGTATTTTCCAGTGACTGTTGTAGACGTTACCTTAATACTCATCTAAAATCCTTTTGTATATATTAATTTACTACTTTTATATATAATCAAGTTTAAATATAGATAATCTAAAATTACATATCGTATTGTGAATTTATTTAGAACTTAAGAATTCGCTTCCCACATACACACACACACACACACACACACACACACACATATATATATATATATATATATATATATAATTATCAAATTTAATACCATTTCTACGAAGTTTAAGAAATTAATATATGCCAGATCTGAATGATTCAGGAAATTTAATAAATAAATACATAGTTATTAAAGATTAAAACTTTTGTTAAACTTAGAAATATGAAGAAGTCCTATCAACGTCATTAAGTAATCTATCAAATTATAATAAGAGAATAAACGAAAATTAATTATCAAAGAAAAAAATATATATATTTAAAAAGAGCAAATATGAAAATTTTTCTACAAAAATCTGCTAGGAGTGACATATGCGTCATAATTTATATGGAGTTTACAATAGATAATTTAAAAAAAAAGTGTATCTGTTACGACGACAATCCTTTTCTTGCGTTGTGTTCTGCGGGAAAAATCTCTTCTCTCAATAACACCGGAGCAACAAAGCACTACGTTGATGTCATTTTCTAGAAAACTTTATTGGTCAAACCATTCCAACAAGATTCCCACAACGTCTGCTCACAACTAGATGCACTCCGACAAGCACCGAAACAGGACTTTCGAAGCGCCTGTTCACACAGAATCCTTGAGTTCTCAGCGTTACTCGTATTTTTTCAATCAATCAGGCCTTAACAATTTAGTGGTTAATCGTTTGGAGGCTTGTAATTGGTTAAATATATTTCAGAACGAGAAACGCTGACGCTTACGGATTCTGTGTAAACAGGCCCTTAGTCTGTGAAAAGTGGGCAAAACTGGAAAATTCGGATGTGGTCAGCCGTTATAAGGTAGGGTTTGGCAGAGAAGTGTCTCTCCGGAAAAACGCCAACTACAAAAAATAAAAATAAAACGTCAAGAATAGGAGGTTAAAACCTCATAGTCCTCATAGAATGTTTTAGATATAAGGTCCGTAAGTGCTGTCCTCACCAATATAGCAGAAAGCGGGTTCGTCAAAAAATATTAATGACAGCCAGATGTCAGAGGACCACGGGCAGGTGTCCGAACCACCACACCATGGGACAAAGATTTCTGAACGAAACGTTCAGGGAATCAAAAGCTCACCGCTTAAGCGAGAAAAGGGACGGCGAGGCATTTACAAAAATATATATAGCAAAGAAAAATTATCGCAACATATCTTATATGGAAAGCCTTAAAAAACTTTTTCATGAATGAAAAATATTAAGTTTTATAGTGAAGATAAAATGGAATTATTTAATTATACGATCCTGTTGCAAATATTCAAGATGTTCCTCTATTTAAAATGAGAGCGTATAGTGGCTATACAATTCCTATACACATATTTTGTATGAAAGTTGTTACAGTTTTCTTTTCATTACATAATACTTGTTTATTTAATTCGATAAGGATGTAAGAGTAACTCTGAAATTATACCCAAATATTTTTCGTTTGAATACCAGTAGTGCTGCCGCAGGAATTCCGTAAGAGACAACATAAAACATTAAACTATGTGAAACTACACATCATCACTATTACTGTACATTTATGATAGAATCTTTGTTTAAATATAATCATTCTTTTTTTTAAATACAGTCGATTCCGGTTAATGGGATCATATCGAGAAGCTATCATTTTGGTCCGAATAAGCGGCTTGTCCGATTAACCGGTGGTCAAATTAACCGGATTCGACTGTACTGCCGTAATGCCGCTGTAAATTGTGTTTTTATAATTTCATAAAAATCTCTTTTGAATTCAAGATTAGTTTATTATGACCGTATTTTTCTTCATTTGGAATTCTGTTTTTTATATTTCATTTTCTGTATTTGTGTATTGAAAATAAAATGGATTTATCTATTTCGACTGTATACTACATTGTATCGCCTTACTTTATATGCGTGTTATACTATGTACTACATTGTGTAGCACCTTGAAATCCGCTACGTTTTATTACAGTTGTAAGGTATACACAAGATTCGATTCACAAGAATCGAACTTTTGAGTGAATAAATTAAAGAAGCTGCTTGGGATATGCTAATTTCGGCATACGCGCTTAGTATAAATACCATGCAGCGTCATTAATAAAAAGAAGGTGGTTAGGGTTGAAGAAGGTTGTTAAAATTGATAGATAAGCGATAGGGAGCTACGAGGTATGCAGCTCCAGTACTATCCTGAGCTAGTGCTTAGGGGGACAAAGTTTAGGTGGCAGAATTGCTGGTTTGACTTACTGTTTGTGAGTATTGAAAATATATTGTTCTTGAAAGCTGTATTTATATATTCCGTACAAGTAGTACGTATGCTTATTACTGTAGAAGCAAATTCTATATGTGCAACGAACTCAATAAACAATGTTTCATGTATAAACAGTGTTTGTATCAAATTCATTTAGAGTGCCACTTCAAATTATATACACCCAAGTCTGGGTAGAAGTGAGCTTAGAAACTCTACACAGTGTTCTATATTTATATTCTTAATAAAATTAAGTATATAAAGCTTAGCTCGAAAAACACTTCAAGCTACAAATATAAGCAATTCAAAAATAAATTAATTGTAATCACAAAAACATACTGAAACATCCCCATTTCCTACATATTGATGCAGATAAGCCAAAAAAGTGTTTTGAACTGAGTTCATTTCGTACGCGTTGAGGCTAATTATCAGCATTTAACGGCGTAATTGCATTTCATTGATTCCAGCGAAAATTCTGAAAGTCGTGACATTTGCGAAAAGAGTAAGGTCCTGTTCAAATACACCCATAATTCATCGGTTCAAATAGCGATTCGAATAATCTGCTCAAATGATTCAATAGTTTGGTTCAAATGTTTACAATCCAATGCTCCTTGCCTCTTCATCTGTGGCACGATACAATTTATTTCACTGATATTTTGTGAGGTTATCTGTTCGAATTTGTCATTTTATAGAAGTCGTAGTAAGAATACAGCTTACAAATCGTTGGAAAATAACGATGAATAACACACAAACACATATAACATAACAAAAATTCAAAATGTAAGGAAAGTTACGTAAAAATTGTAAGACGAAAAAAAGGTATAACGTAAGCCGTCACATCTTTAATAGTTTCTTCTCTATTGTATCCTTTATGGAGTTTTGTCGAAAAGGAAAGCAGCGAATCTGCCAAATTTATACTATTTTAATCAAATAAAACAGAAATTCAGAGTAGGAAACAAAAGATAGTATCAGACATGTAGTCATATATATATATATATATATATACACATACACACACACAGTGATATTTTTCTAATAAGACCAACAATAATGGCTGTATAAATTAGAGGCCGATTTGAGGGGTGGCTGGCTGGAGAAGTGCAATATATATATATATATATATATATATATATATATATATATATATATTTGTGTGTGTGTGTGTGTGTGATATTATTCAAGAATGGTCTCAAAGGTTGCTACAATTTTGCTTTGTTGAACGAAATTTCACAGTAATTAGTTTCTTTTTACCACGATTTTATTAACTCGCTTTCTTGTTTGTGTGTTTGTCCAGTACAAATCTTGCAATCGATTTTTAACTAACTTCCCGAATAACTAGACATTTGAAACTTTTAGAATAGCTCAGAACATGATGAAAATGCAATCTTTTAATACTTTTAGCCATTTTTAAGCAGATTTGAATTCATTTTCATTTAATTTTTTTTTGCATCGAAAGTTAATATTAATGTTTGTAAAAATCACATATATATAATATTATTAATAAATGTATGAAAATTTCTTATAATTGCTGTCTTCATTGCGCATTTGATCATTTTCTTTCAAATTGATGGGATTATTAATTAAAAAAAATTAAAAAGTACTTATTAATACATATAATTGTCAAGTTTATATGATTCAACAGAAAGTTTAAAAACGTGTTATATAAAATGTTCTTTTTATCTTGTACTTTTATAATTTATATGCAGTGCATACGAGTAAATGCTGGATATTTGTCTATATTATGTCATTGATACGATCAGAATAAATTGATTCAAGAAATTAGTGTTTTACCTCATCGATACATTAACGATCTAAATTTCGGCTTATACCTAATTACTGAGTGAGACTATATTCTGCCGTCTAATTCTCTACTGTTGTATCCAAATAAAGGAAAATTCAAAAGGAATCCGAGAATTCCATCAAGTTCTTTAGAATTTCTGCTCAAAAGAAATTTGGAAATAAACCCTCATTTAAGAAGAGAAGTCTTTCGTAGATTCAAAGAAAAATTAAGGTTCAAATCAACAAGAAAGAGAAAATTTCTTTAAGGTTCGAATTTGATAGCTGTGTTTAGCATTTTAAAGTCGTTTAGCCTTGCAACAAAAGATTTCTATCGTGGTACCAATCTAAAATTAATCAGATAGGATTCTCAAATACAATGGTATCACACAAAGGCCTCTTCCACGTACACATAATTCACTACGTTTTCTTTTAACTCCGCTCTTTTGATTTGAATACTGCACTCGCAATAATCCTAGAAACAGTGGAGCGAGTGATAAATGTAATTGTGAATTTTGAACTCTTATTGCACGAGTTAAATATAATTAAAAGAATCTTCTCGAATCTAAATGAAAATAGACACGCACACGTCACAACACGTCTTCATAGATGTACATCAAAGAAAACATCGCATTTTTTTTTTGCGTTTAGGTGTAAGGACTTTTCTTTTATGTATCAACAAATATTGCGTGGTTTTAAAATTTTATGAGTTTAGGAGAATATATTATAAGTAAAAAAAAAGGTTACATCTGTGAGGGATAAGACATGGGATAATTCAAATAGGGATGCTTATAAGAAAACGCAAGCTAAGAAAGCAAAACTGAATAAGGTTTTCCATTTCCAGAGTAAAGTAGACAAAAAATACCACTATTTTTTCATCGAACTCTAAATTTATGCACAAAATATAGACCTAACAAATAAAATTAATGTGAATCAGTTCATTTACTAATAAAAGAATTAATTCATGAATTGAACATTTTTATAGTGAAATTCAATCGAAAATTCTATAACATTCGATGAAGTCCAAACTTTACTGAAGCATTCATATGAACATAACAATTTCACTATGGATTTTGGACTGTATGGTCGCAAGGACAACTATGTTTTATAATCGGTGGTAACTACTTGTACGTTTACAATAGTATAGGTGTTTTAAAGAGGGTGGGCTGACCATACGTTTTCCCGTGTGTAGGGGAGACCTGTGTACCTAGGGTCATCAAGTACCTAGGGCCACCCCACTTTATTTGAATAATATTTAGTTCTAGGTTTTAGTACTCAGTTGGGTGAGTGGCAACAGTAATTGCTATTTTAGCAGCCAATTAGAAATCTTGGAGGAGAAATCTGTGGCAAGTTATAAGCGAAAAACTTTTTTGCACGGTCTGAATTGAAATTTTGCAGCTCATCAATTTTATTGCTTTGCAAAGGTAAGTCAAATACTTTTCTTTGAATTCTAGTACATAATTTTGCTCGTAACATTAAGTACTAAATGAGCTATTAAATAAGTCCGCTCTCCATGTGGGTTTTTCAGTAGAAGACATTTTGTATGAAATTACCTAGCCTTGTAACTAGGTCCATGGCCCTAGGTACAACTGTGATCATATTCTGTATGTTGTTATTTTATTGAAAAAGTTTTCATAATAAATAGAGGAAAAATCTGAACAATTTTGATGTAGTTAATTTTTTTTTTATTGGATGTTATTTAAATAGAAGAGGTACTATATATTTTGCTCTGGAACTCTCAATGTGCTTGATTTACAAAAAAATATGTTTGCTACTATTATTATTATTCAGGATTATTAATTTGTTTATATAAACATGAGAATCTATTTTAAAAAATATATTTATACTGTAAAAGCAAAAGTATAATTCTAAATAATGTTTATACGATATTTTAATTAAATTGTCAAACTTTATCATATTTTCATACAACTAATTCCTAATTTACCAGTAGGGTAATTACAAATTCGTAATTATTTCTTTAGATGCCTAGAAATCCTAATGGAATAAAGCGATCAAAGTTTAATGCATATATTGTAACTTGAGCTGCAGAAGCAGTTTTGGTTGATGAAGTTCCAGTTCGGACTGCAGCACGACAGTTTGGAGTAAGCAGAACAACACTGCAAAGACACATTGACTTTTGTATTAAGACTAATGCTGAAAATACAAAATTATATTATGCATATTCTAACCGATGTGCTATTTGGATGGTATTTTCTAACGATGAAGAGAGTGTCCTTGTTCAGTACCATGTCGTTGCATGCAATATGCATTACGGGTTGTCAAAACAACATGTTAAAAAGCTTGCTTTTGAGTATGCAAAAGCAAATAAAAAAATATCCAAAGTCCTGGGATGCAAATGGTAAAGCTGGTGATCAGTGGTACTATGATTTTATCAAAAGAAATAAGGTTCTGTCACTAAGAAAGCCCCAACCCACAAGTTTATCAAGAGCTACGTGTTTCAATAAAACAAATGTTAATACTTTTTTGAGAAGTATCAGGAGATATTAGCAAACTATAAGTTTTTGCCTGAATCCATCTATAATGTGGATGAAACGGGCATTAAAGCAGTGCACACACCGACCAAGGTCATAGCCCGCAAAAGGCAAGAAACATGTTGGCAGCGTGACTTCTGGTCAACGAAGAACTTATATAACTATTATTTGCAGTGGAAATGCAATAGGAAATTCCGTCCCCATGATGATTTTTCCAAGAGTGAACTTCAAAAACCACATGCTGAAAGGTGCGCCTCCAGGAACCGGGGGAACAGCATATATTAGTGGCTGATCAAATGCCGAAAAATTCGTTGAATTTTTGAAGCATTTTATTCACCACGTCAAATGTTCAGAGGATCAAAAAGTCTTGTTACTCTTGGACAACCACGAAAGCCACGTCAGTATTGAAGCAATCACTTTGGCTAAAGAACATGGCGTAGTTATGCTTACCTTTCCTCCACATACCAGCCATAAGCTTCAACCTTTGGATAGAGGCGTGTTTGGACCCTTTAAGAAATACTACAGTACAGCGTGTAGCAATTGGATGCTGACAAACCCTGGGAAACCAATCACCATGTATGAAGTTGCAAATAATGTTGGCAAATTATATTCTTTGGCATTTACTCCTGTAACCATTCTAACGGGCTATCGTGTGTCTGGTGTATGGCCAGTGACTCGAAACATATTCACTGATGATGAATATTTGAGTTCAAGTGTGACCAGCAGACCAGATCCATCCATAAATTGCCAAAATAACGATTTTCCTGAGGAAGAAAGTGAGTCAACAATGACGTAACTGAAAGTTTCTGTATCAAACTCAGTTTCACGACCTGCAGAATATTCAAAGCCTACGACATCAAACTCCATTTCATGTGCTGCTGAATTTTGTGAGTTTCGTACATCTAACTCCATTGCATTTGTAATGCCTGAACGGATACTACATTTTCCAAAAGCAAAACCTCGTACATCCAAAAGAGGTGGCCGAAAACCAGGGAGATGTAGAATCCTGACACACACTCCAGAAAAGAAATAAATTGAAGAACAACGAGCAATTTGAATGGCCAAAAGAAAAAGAAAATTGTGAAAAAACATGTGTTTCAAATAGAGGCAACTTCATCTGAACAATGATTCATCTTAAGAATGATGAATCGTTATGAAAATACTTGCAATTCACTAATAATTTGGCACATATTCATTTGGCTTCTGTTATAAAATTCATGTGTGTACGTTTTTTCTATACATTATGGAGTAAAACCTAACTTTTAGGGAATGGCCCTATGTACACCAGCTACTAGCCCTAGGTACAATGCTGTCTTGTACCTAGGGCCACTTGTGAAGTTTTTTATAAAACATTATATTTCACAGAATTTATTATTTTGAGTATTTATATTAATCCCAATGGGATGGCAATTAGTATAACAATGTGTGCATATCAGTTTCACAATTTTAAACAGGTCAGTGGGTCTGTTTTCGTTCATTGAAAAAAGGTGGCTCTAGGTACACAGGTCTCCTCTATATGTCAGCATATCTCAATCCTGGTTTTCCATCTTATTCCCTTTGATCTGATAAACCACTAGAAGTCGTGATAGTAAATAAAGGTTCAATTAATCAAGTCTATAATTAGTAATCTTTCTATATATTATCTTCTCCCTCTTCATACAGGGTTTGTATAAAAAGTATCGGGAACTATTTTTTCGTGACGTGACTGCACGTCGGAGCACGCTCGTACCGTGCATGCTCGGTGGTGGGGGATATGACCTACAAGACGCACCAAGGGCTAGTCGCCTGCGAGCCTTCGTTCAGGCTAGATCGTGTTTTAGTGGATCCCTGTCGAGTGACTTGGTGCAAGAGCAAAATGCAGGAATGATTCAAGAGTTGTACGCCATCAAATTGTGTGTGGGACTGGGGAAATCGGGTACGGAGACGTTGGGAATGATTCTCCAAGTGTTCAAGGTTGAAGGCATGTCACAAACTGCAGTTTTTAAGTGGCACAAGCTCTTCAACGATGGTCGAGAGAGCGTGGAGGACGAGTCCCGCGCTGAACGGCCATCAACCTCAAGAACGACGACAACGTGAAACGCGTGCGTGAAGTGCTGAATTCAGACCGTCAGTTAAGTGTAGGCATGGTCACAGATAAAATTGGCATTGATAAGATGACAGTGCACAGCATTATGTCTGAAAATTTGGAGATGCGGAGGATCTGCACTAAACTCGCCCCGAAGGTCTTGACGGATGACCCAATGCACCCAGCCACACCTGCTCAAAGTTCACCGAGTAACTGACGATAAACTGCATCGCGATGATTAACCAAACCCCTTACAGTGTCGACTTGGCACTAACACACTATTTCCTATTCACAAAATTGAAATGCTCCCTTAAAGGACACCACCATGGGATCCTAAGTGTCGTCAAAGAAGCTTGCACGCGTACCCATAAGGACGTTCCAGAATTCGCCTACCAGGGAGCTTTCGAGTTGTGGAAAAGACGTTGTCAAAAGTGTGTCGACGCACAAGGGATATATTTTGAAGAATCTTTAGGGATTGTAGCAATATCTCAAATAAATTTATTTTTCCGAAACTCTTCACGATACTTTGTATATAAACCCTGTATGTCTCTTCATATGTCTTCCCCGAACTGTGGACCTTGTCTTGAGTCCCCGGGGACATTATATATATATATATATATATATATATATATATATATATATATATATATATATATATATATATATATATATATATATATATATATATATATATATATATATATATATATATATATAATACAGTGAAATTTATCCGACCAGCCCTCTAAACGGCCATATTTTGTTCAGAACGGAAAAAATACTTTCGAGGCCACCCCTCAAAACGAGCACTTTTCTTCGGTATCATTACTGGCCGAAATAGAGAAGATTCACTTTTTATATACATAGTACACTATAGTTTACATTTTTGGTATTTTTTCTCACAAAAATGTATTTCGATTGAAGATATTTAAAAATTCGTAATATCTGGATAAAATTTCTTTCCTATAAGTACAAACACCTATTTCATAAACTATTGCATGTTTTGAAAAAGATAGGACTTTTGAGAATCTCTTCCACTTTATCATTTATTCTCAGTTATGCAAAATACTTTAGAAGTTCTAACAGACTTCGATTTATTAGAGATTAAATCCATTGCCATATCTTCAAAAGATCGAAGAAAAGTTTTATGGTATCGGATATAGACGTACCTATGTGTGTGCGTGTGGTGTTATATATATATATATATATATATATATATATATATATATATATATATATATATAGGTTGACCTGTATTGGGGCCCACAAAAGCCATAGTTTGGATGGTTTATGGTTTCCAAACTATGGTTATGGTTATACTGCCTGCTTCAATCGGAAAGATATATATATATATATATATATATATATATATATATGAGATATTCAACTACACTGGCAACGTTGATGGATAAAAGAAGTAACAAAATTTAAATATGCATTTAATAACAAAAGTTTATCAAACATTAAAAAAATTGAGGAATTTGAAAAGGATATTTTAAATTGCATGACACAAAGATATAATATAAACAAAATATCGGAAAACTAGAGTTCACGGAAAGCATTGTATGCTTTAAAAATGACTTTTTACTCTTAGATAACTTTTTCTTTTATTTGTCTAACATTTTATCACGTATTCCTAGATATAAAAAACTGCCCGAAATAAGAAAGAAGGGGACAACGTGCTAATATTTCTCTGCCGTTTGGTCAAGCCTTTTGACATTTTTTCATGCTGTAAGAATATGGTTATAAATTAAAAGAAAAATTCTTTCTATATTATATAACAGTGAATAGATCTTTTCTTTGCCTTCTAAAAACAATGTGCCATTACATTTCTAAACAGTATAAATTTGGAGTTGGAGGCTATTACGTTCGGTATGTTTTACAATAAAGCTTCAAACCATTTCCATTTATTTATTATAAATATACATTCAATCGTTTTACGTTTTTTAACATGACACGACTGAAATTATTTGGAAAATATAATTTAGCAATTCTAAATTAGCGACGAAACGATGAGCTATACGGGGAGACAGAATGGCGTCCGATATTTCTAAATGTCACTGGTAAGGCGGTGGGTGGGTAAGGAGGTTTTGAACTGTACAGGAGGACACAAAAGTTCGGGTTGATTTTCTAGTTTTTAGTAGAAACCATTAGATGTTCCGGTGATAGTTTTTATCGAGGAGCTCTTTAAAACCATTTAAGGGGCGCCGTTCACACAGTGCGATCGCCTAAATCTAGTCTTCTTTTCCCTTGCTGTCAAAGTATTCCAGTTAAATGAGCAGAACAATGGCTAGTGCTGCCCTCTTTTATAAGTTTAAAGAAGTAAAAAAATTTTTTTAACCTATAATTGTTAGATTTTTCAAGATTTTTCAGATTAAATAAAATCGGAAAAAAAAAATCTGCATCGTGCAAACGATGGAGTATGTTGCCCCATAAATGGTTAAAAACAACTATGTTAAATATGGATAAATTAATAATATAATTTTAAAGAATATAAATTTATAAAAAAAGAATATATATATATATTTAAAAAATATAAGAGCAACATGCTGCATGCCAAAAAAATTAAGTGCAAAAGATATCCGAAAAAAAACTTAACCTCTTCCATGCAATGAAGTGCATCAGCCTAACTTACCGATCACGCTTAACCTAACTAACTGCGTAAGCGTCCTCGACCTCTTGAATTCCGTCCGGCACTTGTATATGCCGTCATCCTCAGCGTGCACCGGGCTTAAATCCAAGGTGGGTAGATCGGTGTCCATGTCAAAGTTAGCGCGGGCCCCAAGCTCCGTCGACGGGAAGTGCCGGGCGTTTTCGAGGGCCCCCTTTCTCGCGTCAAGTGTGTAGATCGGGGCCTTGGACTCTCCCTTGTACCAGAGGATGAGCGTCACCGAATCCTCGGGTTCGGACAGGTTACACGGCAAGGAGGCTCGCTGGCCAGCCACGGCCCAGATCTCCGGCATAGCTGCAACGAGAGATTAAGAAGGGTGTTAGTTTGCAGCCTCGCCCTCCTTGCCGTGTTAGAGCGATTTTAGAGAGATTTTAGAGATATGTTAGAGAGATTTGCCGTGTTAGAGAGATTTTAAAAGTTTTCGCTTATTGTTAATTTTGTTTTGCAAATTGTTTTTGAGGGAATACGCTAGATTTTGACTAGGCCTAATCTATTACTAACGTTTCCTGATTCCCTGAAGATTTATTACTTCAACATTCATGTAAATGTGCATGTGACAAAACTATTTTGCCTCATAATTTTTAGGCTGCAATTTGAAACATAACTAAATCATGATGTACTTGTTTCATTCTAACAACTTACACTTGTGACAAACTTTCTAATAGCCATAAATATTGGACATCTAGTAACTCAGTGCACCTCTAAACGTGTATGTTAGTATGGTATCTGCATAGATGAAGTGATAGATAAATACATAAACATACAAGGTCTATCCCAGAAGTAATGAGAAAACATTTTCTGCGCATTTCTGGCAAATCGCCAAGGAAAACAGGTGGCTCCGAAATGTGGATCGGAATGTCATTGACGTATTCGAACGGTCGCGCAACAGCTCCTAATTCACAGCGCATGCACAGTGGCCTAACAGTGAGTCGCTGTGTACGTGGCTCGTTACGCCTAATATGCGGCGATTAAACTCAGTAAAAGTGGCAACGAAACATTGCCAATGTTAAAGGAGGTTTGCAAAGATGAAGTTTAGTCATAATCGCAAGTCTAAAAGTGGCACACCGCGTTTAGGAACGGCCGACAGAACGTTGAAGACATTTGGACGCCATTTTGACACATACCAAGATGCCCAAAGAGCCGTAACCAAAAGGCTTCACGGCATCTCAGAAAATGAGTTCGCAAAATGCTACAACCACTGTTAGCAACGCTGGATTTATTGTATTGCTGCCCAAGGCGCATATTTCGAAGATTATTAACTGTTTTTCTTCGTAAGAACGATTATTTAATTTATGTAATTTTTTTCTCATTACTTTTGGGACAGACCTTGTACGTTTACATAAACATGCATATATATATTTATTTATCACTTCATCGTCAATATATCCTGAAGCTGCATAAAAAGTAAAAATTAATAAAGAAAATCACTAGACTACATAATTTTTTTTAACGTAACGTCGAAAAGAAAGCGCAATTAAAAAATAATGTTTCAAGCAAAACACATAAAAACAAAATTAATCATAAAACACCTGGTATCGATTAAGTGCAGAAAAAAAAACGAAAAAAATCTTACGAAACTAATTAATGTGAGGCCTTAACATCACTGTCAGTACAAACTCCTTGGTGTTCTTAGAGCAAATAGCGTTACTAAGCTGTAATAAATGGAAGCAGCTTTTTTGCAAAAATAATAAAGGAAGCAGAGTAAGTATATCGTAAGAAATTTGAACACCTTATTCCGCAAACAAAAAAATGCATTTTAGTGGTAGGTGTTTGTGCAGTTAAGTGCATTGAGAGAAAGATAATATAAATATATAATATATACTTACCTGAGCGTTTTTTACAAGAGTCTTAAAAACAGATTAATTAAGAAAATATATATATCACTCTGAAATAATTAGATTAAAAATTAATAAATAAATTTTTAAAAAATTAATGTATATTGACGCATGTCAAAATGTATTTTGCATCATGTTGTTTTCAATAGTTTAATCAGAGATCATACACTTAATTTTTGCTACGATATTTGATTGGTAAAGCAACTGCTTCCGAGTACAAAAAAAAAAATAAAATTGTGCGGTCGGGGGACCCCCGGTCAGGAACGAAGTTCCTTACGTTATTTTTTCAACTCTAAACGTGATTAATATGTAGACTTCTATTGATTATATTAGTGTATTTTTGTAACGCCAAAAAGCGCAGCCCTCTTTTATTCAACCAACCATCCAACTCTCTCTCTCTTTCTCTCTCTCTCTATTTTATTAAAATTTAAAATTTTAATATATAAATTTATTATTTTTATTAAAATTAAAAATTTTAATATATAAATTAATTATTTTTATTAAAATTAAAAATTTTAATATATAAATCAATTATTTTTATTAAAATTAAAAATGTTAATATATAATTTTTTTTATTTAGATGATACCTAGCATAATTTTTAACCGGATTAATTTTATTATTGAATCACCAACAAAAATAAATTGACGACACAATATAAATCCCGTGCGAATTAAAGCAATAACAAACAAAAAATAAATAAGTTTAAATAATATTTACGCGTGTTTAGAATTGAGGTTATACAGCTGACCGCACACAATGCTTGCTTCTCGAATCTCGATACTCGCACGAACACACACGCACATACAACTACAGTTTCTCTTTCTCGACGTTTCATTATAAAATTGCAATAATGATACAATATAAATTCCGTGTGAATTAAAAGAATAACAAATAGAAAAATAAAAAATAAAATTGTTTCTTATTCTCATGCGAAAGATATATATATATATATATCATACCTAGCAAAATTCAATGTTTCATTTTGCGGTACTTTTTCTTTTTGATTCTGCCGGATTTATTGTTGACATTGAGAGGTTTTTTTTTTCACACTCTGAAGTTGATTTTGGATTTTTTTTTCTCTATCGATAATCTTTTTGACGCTGAGCATATGATTTCACTATTATATCTCTGTAATGCATGTATATACTAAATTGTAAACACTCGAATCACATGTACAGAGGGTGGACAAAATAATACGAACATCTGTGAAATAATGGAAAATCTTTATTAATAGGGGGTTGGACCACCCTTTGACTGAAGTACAGAATTCATGCGACGTGGGATAGATGCATAAAGGTCATGGACAATATTTAAAGGAATATTAAGCCATTCCTCTTGAAGAGCGGTTTCTAATTCCGAAAGTCCGGATGGAGGTGGAAATCGGGAACGAAGTTTGGACTCCAAATATTGTCATAAATGTCCAATAATATTCAAGTCCGGAGACTGAGAGGGCCAGGAGAGATGTTCAACTGCATCGTCATGCTCTTCGAACTATTCTTGAACACACCTAGCAGTGTAGATAGGCGCGTTGTCGTCTTGAAAAAGCGGTCGCTCTCCAGGGAATACAGTCTGGACAAAAGGATGGACATGATCCCTTAGAACGCTTAGATAGTGATTTGATCCTCCCATGCAGAATAACAAGTGGCCTAAGACCGCGCTAAGATATCGCACCCCATACCTTAATGGAGCCACCCCCCATGCTTCACAGTCCGCAAGAGGCATTCAGGAGGAAACGCTTCTTTGGGCGTTCTCCAGACATAAACGCGTCCGGTTGTCTGAAATAGGGTAAATGATGATTCATCTGACCATATTACCTGTTGCCACTGCTGTGGGGAACAGTCTTTGTGATCTCTGCACCATTGGCGTCGATTGAAAGCATTAGTTGCTGTCACCAAGGGTTTACGAATTGCCACTCTGCCATAAATGTTCGCAGCATAAAGTTCCCTTTTGAAAGTTTTTGTTGAAACGGGGTCTTGGAGATGACTGTTCATTTCGGATGTTATCTCGGATAACGATTGCTTGTGCTTTCGGGCTACTATGCGCTTCAAGACCCGTCTATCCCTATCAGCAAGCTTGGACTTTCGGCCACTGTTGTGCTTGAAGACGTCGTCTTACCCTCTTTCGTGTACGCTGTCATAACGGCTGATACCGTACTCCTTGCAAACCCCAAAAGGTTTGCTGTTTCCGTAATCGATGCTCCACTTAAACGCGCTCCAACTATCAATCCTCTTTGGAACTCTGAAAGGCTTCCACTCGGTCACACTTCAGCTTGCCCGAGGTCGGCAAAAATCTAATCGAATCTGCCTATGTTGTGGGGTCAGTGGTAGGCGTCTTAATGGACATCGGCTCCTTATCCCCATCGGCCAGTCGTCTCCGAATGGTTTCCCTTGATACCACCGGATGTCTGGAAGGTGGTAAATGGCGTCGAACCGATTCTAGCGACGTTTTGGTGCGGACGTGGCCACTCTTATTATTACGCGATCGTCGCACGCATTTGTGTTCGTCGGACGCCCTGACCCTCCGCGACGTTAGAGTATCCCTTCCGTGATCCATTGTTGCCAACACCGAGCAACTACCATATCGCTCCGACCAAGGTGGCGCCTGTTCGGCCAACCTGCTTCTCTGAGGCCTACTAAACGCCCCCTCTCAAAGTCCTACAATTGTTCGTACTGTCGCCGGTTACGTCTCAGAGGCATATCTAGTCACAGTACTGTCCATCTAAGTCGACAGATTTGTTTAAATAACACTATGTCACAAACAATGATGCTTCTAAACTCTTTCAGCTGCGCATCTCATATGCGTATAGCGCGCTTATTCTTGTCTTATTGGCGTCGAAATTATAATCATTTGCATATCTCTTACCAGACTACATTTCTGCCAAGGTTCGTGGTAGTAGCTCGATTTCTTCTGGGTGCATATATTTTTTGTGACAGAGTATATATATATATATAAATTGAATTAGTGTGAATAAGTGCCAGAAAAACTTCGGTAGATGATGTCATTAAAAATAGGTATCAAGAGACACTTTCTCGTAAATGGTTTTGTCCGTATACAGTTTATATACAGCGAAGGACATTTGTGGAAGCTTAAAGAGCTAAATGCTCAATCAGCATGGCAAGTCTGCCGCGTGAATTCCTGTTGTTTTGTCCCTGTACTTTCCTCTCAAGAAAGCAGGGGGGTAGGGCAATGACCCCGGCTCGACAAGGGATTCGAGATTGTTGACGGTGCCCCGAGCAGAAGTCAGGGGGGCGTGGGAGAGAGTGCTTGTGCCCACGAGAGAGAAGGCGTGTGGTTTGTTTTAGTCTGCGGTGTTGGCTTTTGAGAGAGTCGGGCAAACGAATACGATGCGTGGGTGTATTGAGACCCCGAAGACGCACTAGGTCTTTGTTAGGTAACAGTTATTGGGAGATGACTGAAATAGTTAATTGACTGTATAATACTGTAAATAAGCTTATGGACAGCGGCGTTTTGTGCTTGCGAAAGAAATAAAACTTTGAATATTCACGGGTGTGTACTGAACTTTATGATGTGAAAATTTATTTGTGTATCATGGAAAATGTCTTGACAAACGAACCAAAGTGAACCCGTAGAAGTGAAGGGGGTTCGACAATGATAGTTAGTGCTGGTGAGATGGTCGTCATATTTAAGAGACTCAGCCAAAGCGTATATCTTCGCGTTCGATAGTTTCAGGGGTGTACTTCGAATACCAAAATACTGGTAAAACGTCAAAGCTACTTGAAAAGCATGGCCATCGACAGATTATGGATAGCTGCGATGAGCGTCTTCTGTCGAGAACCATTTCAAGGGAACGGAGTGCGACATCGGTGCATATAATATACCAATTTATTGCTAGGATCTCTAATATCAGAGGGCGTGAGAACAACGTTTAATGCATGATATGGGCTTTCATAGCCGAAGCCTTATCCGTTGCGTCCATCACAACATATAGCTTTGCTCTTCGTTTGGAATCCGGAAAACTGACGGGGAACACTAGAAGACTGAAAACGGGTAGTCTGCCCGTTTAAAAATGATTCGGGCAGATGGAATGGATACAAGTGTGAAGAACACTCCACAAATCAATGGATCCAGCACATGAACAAGGGACTCTACAGGCTGGTAGTTCCTCAGTAACGCTATGAATACTGCTGATCCGATATGAATTAGAACCCCCGATACGTATACCACTTCTCTAACCGCTGAATGCTATTGTAACATACTTTCAGGTGTATTAGAGTCGTTCATGCCATGCGTTCACATTGATGAAATTTACGTCTTCGAGCAAGACAACCATCCACCAATGCGGTACCACACACATACACATAACAAAATTATGTATTGAGGAACATTCATCCGAGTTTTGGAACATGAAGTCCCCCCCCCCCTGTCCACCAGATCTCAATATTATAGAACATATAAGGGATGCCATGAAACATTCCGTTCAAAGCAGAGATCCACCACCTAGGAATATTGCAGGTGTGTGTGTGTGTGTGTGTGTGTGTGTGTGTGTGTGTGTGTGTGCGTGTGTGTGTGTGTGTGTCCGTGTGTGTGGTTTTTTTGTGTGTGTGTGCGTGTGTGTTTTTGTGTGTGTGTGTGTGTGTGAGCGTGGTTCAGAAGTTTGAATTACTGCTCAAAAGAAATTTTCGTACGCCAGGAAAGAAAAGGAGATTTATACATAAAGAACAACTATGTTCCCTTTCAAATCCTTTCTCAAAATATCTTTTCCGTCTGAGAAATAGACATAAAAATCCCATTTTATGACTATCAAGGGAGATCATAAAAGCTATTTATATATTTTTGCTGCAGGTGTAGCGAGTAAAACCCTTTGAATAAATCAACATTTACATTAAGTTGCGAAAATTCGACAAGCTAGAGATGTAGGCCATTTATTACCGTAAAGTCTCTTACTTACATTCAGGATTATGGGGGTTTTTCTCAAAAGTACAGAGAAATAAATCTATTTGTCCAAAATGAATTTATTTACATTATTTCGATACAATATGGTATAGCTATGAAGCTAGAGATTTTTCTCGGCACTTTAACATTCCTATGTTGAAGTTTAATGAAACACTACGAAAATTATTTTAAGTTACAAATTTGTAATTCTAAAGAACAAACAAAATTAACATTGCTAAAAGTTTAAATTTTTTACGGCAAAATTAATAATATCGTTGAAATATCTTTCTGTTATAACCCCCGGGTTTCCCTGTAGTAACAGAATAAATTATGCATACAACAATGTTTTTTTTCGCAAACTTTTAAAACTTGTTCCCAAAAAATGTTTTTCGTTGGTAATGCGTTTTAGATGCAGGGGTAAATGAACGAAAATTTCCTTGTTTTAAGAAAAATTAATGAGTATTTAGGCATTGCAAAGAATTTTGTCGCATGATATTAAATCATTATGGGATAAAGGATTTGACATTTTGGTTTAGTAAATTACACACGAACTCCGATCTCGTTCTTATTTCATGGAAGTATATATTACGATTTCATAGTAAAATGTCTGCCTCGTATTATTTTTTTTTCATTTTATACAATCCATTTTGGATTAAAAAATCCCGATGCCCTTGCGTGCTGTTACTTCTTTAACTCAGATCTAAATGCATATGATGACCAAGTAAATTATCATTGCTTGTCTCAGTTCGTAACTAAATAATTTAAACTTCTAGAAACCTCTTTTATGACAAGTCTGTGTTTCGGCCAAATATAAAACGGAAAAACAAATGAGGTCAGCGCCATGTTTTATTTAAACAATTTCGTAATGTTAACCATAAGTAAATCTGTTAGTCACTGAAATCAAAATTCCTAATACAGAACCGATTGTTTCTCTTGTGTTTAGTATTCAATTCCAATATTGCTGGCTGAGGTCAACCGAACTACACATTTTAAGGGTGCTATGTACTAACCCTATTGGATTCGCTCACTTCAGTGTTAATGCATGGAGTAATGTATTAAGAAAACGGCGACGACGGTTCTCGCTTATACGCCCTGTTCACACTAAAAACCATGCATGCTGCGCAGTAATTCCTACAAACTCAGACGGAAGTTGATTTCTCCTGTTCGATGATGTTTCATACAAACTAGGGCACCGGGCGGACAGTACACAACTGCCTACCAATTTGGACAACCCTGGGCTCCTAATCTATGGAGTAAATTTGTTTGTTACTTAAAGCTACATAAATGCTGATAATCCAATAATAATTACAAGATAAAAATAACTTTTTTATATACCATGTTTTTAAATTTTCTGTTGAATCATATAAACTTGACAATTCTATGTATTAATAAATACTTTTTAAATTTTTTTTATTTGTATTATCCCATCAACTTGAAAGAAAATGAAGTTTATTGGAAGTTAACTTGCGTTTACCTTTTCGTTCCCGTCCCGGCCAATAGTTGGCTGCACCAGTCTACAAAACAAAATTAACTGAAAATAACTGAAAATGAATTTCATTATGATTCAAGACGGCTAATAGAATTAAAATAATGCATTGTCATCGTGTTCTGAGCTATTCTAAAAGTTTCAAATATCTAGCTAGTCGGGAAGTTAGTTAAAAATCGATGGCAAGATTTATACGGGACAAACACACAAACAAACATGAAAGCGAGTTAATAAAAACATGGTAAAAATGGTATTTTCAGATAGCCTGAACTTTTCTTCACCTTGCAACATAATTCATTTTATAAAATTCGTACATCGAAGGAATTTAAGACTTTTGAAACAAACAAGAATTTGTTTTCCAAAAAATTAAAATTTTAAAATATTTCCCCCCTTTTTTTTAAACGAAAAATCTTCCAAGGTTTAAAATTTCTTTATCTATTACGGAGTAGTACAATTAAAAAAAATCTTTCGGCAATCTTTGGGCACATTTTCTCGATAGGTTAACACTGAGGTGAGCGGATCCAATACGGTTATTACAGAGCATCCTTAACCTTCCGTCAGGCGCAACCAATCTAAGGGCCTGTTCACATAGTAGTCCGTTGGGTAGCGTTAAGGGAAAGATGACGTTGAGACGAAAATAAACCAATCATAGGCGTTAAAAATTTCACTGCTAATCGTTTGGAGACCTATGATTGGTTTATTTTCGTCTCAACGTCATCTTTTCCTTAACGCAACGCTACGGACTCCCATGTGAACAGACCCTTATAGTTACAGGTCTCACATCCACCTTCCTTCCTAGGCAGCAGAGTCACTATCGCCATAGCGTAGCTGCTGCTTATGTAAAAATGTCTGAATGCGTATAATTCAATTGACTCAAAATCTTCCCCAGTGGGTACAGTGACCAAAGTGATTTGCCAGGCACATTGCGACTTATAACGCAACGTTTTGTAAGGAAATTATTTTTAAATCATGTTCATTAAAATAAAATTTCTAACTCATTTCAGAACTCAATACTGTAAGAGTATGTCAATATTTAGAAGAATACGTTTCCAAGTCCCGGAAATCTGAAAAAATTTCAAAACATGAAAAAGTTTCAAAATAATACTTTTATGAATAAAATACCAATGTTTTCAAGGAACTATATATTTTTTTTGTTCGAAAAACACTTTAAAATATTGTTTCTTGATGATTTAAATAAAATAAAGTTTTTTTTATAGCTACAAAAAGATTATTTATAGAAAGTGCCCATTGGGCTCATTGCTCCCGCTTCTCCCTTTGAGGGGCGCCGTTTGCACAGTGCAAACTCCTAAATCTAGTCTTTCCCCCCTTGCATTCAATGTATTCCAGTTAAATGAACAGAAAAATGGTTAGTACTGTCATCTGTTATCAGTTTAAAGTGGTAAAAACGTTGTGCAACCTTTAATTGGACATTTTTTCAAGATTTTTTAGGATAAAAAAATCGGGAAAAAAATCTGCACCGTGCAAATGGTGGAGTTTGTTGCCCGTGGAAGGGTTATGTGACATCCAACATAGCGCCGGAGTGAAGATTAGGGCTGCTGTGTTCTAACCGTATTAGATTCGCTCACCTCAGTGTTAACGTATGGAGAAAATGTGTCCAAGGATTTCCGACTTGAGCTGAAAGTTTTTTTTTTCTTTTGAATTGTGCTCCGTAATATAGAAAGAAATTTTACACCTTGGGGTCTTTTGCGTTTAAAAAAATGCAAATAATATTTTAAATTTAAATTGTTCGAGGAAGAAATCTGGTCTAGTGTGTTTCAAACGCTCATCAATTCCTTTCTTGGGCGAAATTTTTAAAATGAATCCTGTTTCAAGGTGCAGAAAAGTTCAGGATATCTGAAAATACCAATTTTATTGGATTAATCAGCATTTCTGCAGCGGTCAATAGAAGATACATTATTCCCATAGATTAACACTGAGGTGAGCATATCCAATAGATTTAGTACATAGCAGCCTTAAAGATTCTCTCTCTCTAAAGACGTCGATTGACTTGTAATAAATAGCTGCAATGCAATGTAATGCAACTCGAAAATTCGGTAGTCAGTGCTTAAAGGCGAGCGATAATCGTTCTACATTGAACTGTTAGCTTTTTTGTGAATCCCATTGATCATTACAATGGCAAATTACGTCTAACATAACGTGGTAATGTACCCATGTTTATTCCCTAATGGTAATTTTGATTGCTCGGCTCAAAATTTCTCCACTTCAGTCAGTTCAATATGACATGCACTAACTTGCAATGCAAAAATCAAAGTGATTCTTGAAAAAAATTGACAGTATAATTCAGCACGATTGCTCGAATTTAGTTCTCGGCTCGTCGCTCCTTTTGAGGCATTAACTTCCGAATAATGGTGTTACATTACATTACATTGCAATGATTACAAGAAAAAGAATATGACGTTTTGGACACCACTTCGCTATTATTACCACTCGTGTTAAAATTAGATTCTGAAGCAACACATACAATATCGCTGATAATTCATTCACACGTCTTACAATACAAAACTACAACAATGAAACGCTACAAATTATTTTGATACTATTGCTGTTATGGATGACACAACACGATAAACTTGTTTGCCCACTACAGTATTCTCATAGGAAATACATATGACAGATGAATGTATCGCAGTGGAAGTATTGACCCACCTTGCTAATTATTGATACTTTATTCTAATTAATTTTATTTGTTTTCATTAACTTACATTACTTTTTATGTCTGCAGTTCGGCAGTTTTCAATACACTATTCTGTTAAACATACAAACATGCATACATATATATGTATATACACAGGGACTCCGAAAACCGATGGTACACTTGTTTTTTTATTTGAATTTCAGGTTGTTAAGGGTCAAATTTAAGTAGAAATTAGGAGGAATGATTTTCTAATTTAGTGCCACAAAAGAATAAACAATTTGGTACTGAATTTCCTAAAAATTAAAAAATAATAATATATTAAAATAAATTATTGAGGTTTTGAAAGCTACGAGTATTAAGACACACAAAAATACTGAGCAATTCTCAAGTCATTGAGAGTACAGCTTTTACATTACTTGCTTTAACAACCTTTAATTACAATAAATATTATACTAAAAAATTTACAGTACGTAAATTCATCAAAAAGGTATAAAGAAAAAGGTATCTAATTAACAGTTAACACATACTATTCCAAGATTAGTATCTTTTAACAGTTAACTAGATAAAAAATGGGAAATCGAAAGTAAACAACGGTAGAGGAAAGATACTTATCTCAAATTTATGAAATAAAAGTAAATATTTGTAAAAAATAGCTAATATAGTTGGCGAAGTGTAAATCGTTTTCCTAGAGACGGCCAATGATTTAATAAGGATGGTACATTATAAAATAAAGAAGAAGAAAAAGACCGAAAAGGAATAATGATCTCAACGGTAGAGAGGAGAATTTTACATCCAATAAAGGTTGATCCTAAAAAAAGTGTTCCAAAAATTCTTCAAGTACTTACAGTACTTTGGCCATGTATATTTCTCCTGAAATTATACACATAGTCCTCGGATGAGCTAGCTATAATGGCAGGAAAGGCTAGGGAATACCCTTCTGTTTGTAAAAGGTAATGGAGATAAGTGATTGCACTTTGAAAAGGATCACATTTCAAAGCCTCAACAGTTTTGGAAAAGTTTTTTTTATTGATGACACCAAGTACAATGCTTTGGGAAGTAACGGACGTCATATGGTGGGTTCAAGGCAAACACTGATTTCGATCCAAAATATTCAATTCCAACCATTTTAAGTATGAAGGTGGAACGATAGTAGTTTGGGAGCACCAGGCAGCACGGGTGGGAAAGCTTGTATTCATTGATGGAATCATGGACAATTTGGTATATATTGATATACTGATGAAACATTTCTAGGATAGTGTTACAGAAATGAGACTGGTGTCAAATTTGAAATGTCAACAAAATAATGATCCCAGGATCACAGCATATGTATGAAACAATAACTTTTCTCTTCATTAACTTTATTTTACCGCAATAGAACATTGTCCCTGATTTCTGAATTTGACCAAAGTATTCCAAATTAATCCATTAGATTCTCCGTCAAAAAGCCACGTGCGGACAACAATTATATAACATCTAATGCCGTGAAACATTAAAAAAAATCACCCCATATGACGCGTAAAAGTCGGGTGTCAATTTTTAACCAATTAAAAGTCCAGTGCACCCGTACTCAGGGCGTGAACCTAGGGTTTTGGCGGTCAACTGTGTTCTGCTTGAGTCAGACAAACATGTACAACTTTTAGCTCTACGTTCTTCTTGTTTCATCCTGTGCTGTTCCGGCAGCCTCCGGATTATTCTGAATGAGGTATCCTGTTAAAAGATGTCCAGCAACATTTCCAAGAATAAAAATCTGTACTATGACCAAACCGCCTCTTCTTTCCTGGCGTCGGATCTTAATTTCTCGCCATACACTGCCTACACTCATCGATTACTTCTACTGTTTAATGCTCCCGTAACGACTACCCATGGTTCGACTTTACCGATCTGTTCTCATCGTTACAAGAAATTAGTTCTCATTTCATATATAGTACAGCAGTAAATGTTGTATCATTGTCTAAAATAATTTAAAACACCACTACTCTTGAGTTGAATGTTATCGAGAGTTTGTGGTATATTCTTCAAAAAGATATACAAAAGCACCACATCATTAGTTAAGAACATTTGAGACTTATATTACAAGAAGTATGGGAGAAAATTTCCTGCCGAAGAAACTAAAGATATCATAGATTCAATTCCACGTTGATTGAAGGCAGTCATTAAAGCAAAAGGATATGCTACTAAATGCTGATACTCTTCTTTTTGTTTTATATGAAAGACAACTTGCATACAAAACAAGTTGCACGTACTCTAAATTTTCTAAGATCAAGTATTTGCACATTCCCTTAATAAGTAAATATATCATTTAGCATAATTGGAAATTTTTATTTACGACGAATGATGAACATTAAATGTCTTAACGTATCTATCTAAGAAAAGACCGACTGTTCTTTCCTATTTCATGACTTTTTTTTCCATTGAAACGTGACTTCTCATTTCAAAAATAAGTTCACACTCAATTTCGAGACTCAATTTATAGTGAAACTTCTCTTTCGTGGTCAGTAATGGTTCCGAAAAAATGTGGCTAGTTTGAGGGGTTGCCGTCGAAAATAGGTTTCTTCCGAAAAATTTGCTCTGTGGTGAATAGGCGTAGACAGCTAGAGAAGTTAACTATAACTATATATATATAATTGTCACTAAATTAGGGATAGCAAAGGCTATGCAAATTGTGTAGCGCTGCGCATCATGTATGCGCAAGTGAGGGCGCTGTGGTAACTGCATATATAGCGCGTACTGTGGTTGTTCTGACTTAGTTGCTGGAATTGCCAGTATGGGTAAACTGCCTGATTTAGACGCCTTCGATCGCGGACAAATCGTAGGTGCGCGACGCATGGGCCATTCAATTTCAGAAATCGTCAGACAGCTAGGATTTTCAAGGTCGACAGTGTCAAGAGTATACCAAGAATACATGGATGGTGGAAAAAAACTAGCGATCGGGCAAACTGCAAAGGACAATTAGCCTTGACAGTGCGTGGTGAGAGACGGCTCAGGCGTATTGTACGTAGCCAGCGAAGCCAAACATTAGCTCAAATTACCACCCAGTTTAATGACGGTGCCAGTCGTACAGTCAGTAAACGGACTGTGCAACGCTCGCTTCACCGTATGGGTTTCGGGAGCCGTCGACCTACGAGAGTACCATTGCTCTATACTCGCCATCGGGCTGCACGTCTTGCCTGGGCAAGAGAGCACAGAGACTGGAGTGTAGAGGACTGGAAACGAGTAGCATGGAGTGATGAGTCTCGATTCCGACTACTTAACGCCGACGGAAGGCTGAGAATATGGCTTCAGGCTCATGAAGCCATGGATCCTACATGCATGGCTGGAACTGTACAAGGGCATGGTGGCTCAATCATGGTCTGGGGTGTTTTTTCGTGGCCCAGTTTGGGATCTTTTGTGCGTGTACCAACCTCCCTGAATGCAATTCGGTACGTAGAGTTGCTGGGTGATCACCTCCATCCGTTTATGCTGTTCTGTTATCCGCACGGTAATGGTGTTTTCCAGCAAGACAACTGTACCTCTCACAAGTCCCGGTTGGCTACTGGCTGGTTGGATGAGCATTCCTCTGACTTCTCTGTCATGAATTGGCCACCTAAAAGCCCAGACTTAAATCCTATTGAGCATCTTTGGGATGTTTTGGAACAAGGCGTGAAAGGCCATCACAAAGCACCTAATTGAATTATGGACAGCATTAGCCAATATTTGGTAAGCCATTCCCGTGGAACGTTTCCAGAAACTTGTTGAATCTATGCCTCGTCGTGTGGCAGCCGTTATCAAGGCCAGAGGAGGTCCAACTCGTTACTAGGTATGTATCCCTAATTCAGATGCACTTCAGTGTATATATATATATATATATATATATATATATATATATATATATATATGTACTTTTAATATAAAGCATTCCATGTAGTGATGTTAATTAGATAGTATTTACGATAGTATAAATGGCATACTACTTTTAAAATGCCCAGTGGCTGTGTATCCAACTCTTTACAGCAATGGAGAAATAATTTTTGAGATTATTTGAAGGAGAAAGTCTACTTGACACTTAAACATTCCGACACAGATTAGTGAAAAAAATCAAAAGAGTGTTTGAAAATGACTATAATACTTAGGCATTTCCTTTCTAGTAGTAAATTAAATCAAATTAAATTATTTAATTATCATTATGACAATTTAAAGTTCTTATAAAAAAGAGTTTAATGAAATTTTATTTTAATGGAATTATAAGAAAAACGCATAATTTGAATGCAGTTCTTATTCGACTTAAAAAAGAGTGCTGAAATGTTTTAATTTTAATAAATGAATTTTTTATTTGCCTTGAACACAGCGTGTCATATAATAAATGACTAATGAATAGAATTAAATTATCTTACTGAAAAGGTATTACATTTCGAGCGCTGGGACCTTTCAGTCAAAGACAGGGACACGAAAAGTATTTAAACTAGAGACAATTACGGATAAAATTTCGTTTCTGCTAACTTTATAGCACTCGTTCGGTATGTTGTTCTGCGAAAAAGTAGAAAACATTCACGAAATTTCCCCGTCTGAGAATTTAACATTACGCGCACTTTATTCTGCTCCACAACACGCAATCTTGACATTTTTTCTCACAAAACAATACATTTAGAGCAACATAAGCTTGCAGTTTTTGGCCCAAGAACATTCCCCGGAAAACAGAGGTCATAAAAGGATTTTTACTTTTTTGAGGGGGTTTCGTGCTTTACCTGAAATATTCATTTCGCCGTAGGACTTTGATGTTTTAATATTTCGCGTGGTATTTTAATATGTGATGTCGAATGACATATTAAAAAGCCTTCGTGAGACTAAGTAGTTATACAGGTCGATATTTTAAGTGAATGCGTGCTTTTGCGCAATAGTTCGGAGGTAAATGTATTAAAGATAGTATAAATGTGGGTACATATGTATGTAATTGATCGCTATTCCTTGCTCCAGATTACTAGCGCGCATTAGAATATTGTACCCCCGTTTATTAGAATACGTTTAGAGGAACACAAGCTTGGAGTGTCTGGCCCACGAACATTCTCCGTAAAACAAAGGTCATAAAAGGGTTTTAAGTGTTTTGTCTGAAATATTCATTTCCCTGTGGGGGGTTTGATGTTTTAATATTTCACGTGGTAGTTTGATATATGATGTAGAATGACATAATAAAAAGTCTTCGTGTGACTAAGCAGTTATTCTGGCCAATAGATTAAGTGAATGCGTGCATTTTACGCAGTAGTTTAGAGGAAAATACAATAAAGAGGAAATACATGTGGGAACAGTTGTATGTTATTGACAGTAATACCTTGTCTCTAGATTATTTTCGTGTTTCTCAAGGGAGTGAATGCGTGCATTTTACGCAATGGTTTAGAGATAAATACAATAAAGAGAGTATACATGTGGTCACAGTATTATGAAATTGACCGTAATACTTTGTCTCTAGATTATTTTCGTGTTTCTAGAGGAAGAATTGCTATTTTTAAAACATATTCCAATGGGTATTATTAATATGTAGTTGTATTTAATATAGATAATTTTTTTTACAGATTTTCATTAAAAGGTACTAGACAAATTAATGAAATAAAATGGGAAATGTGAAAAAGGAAATGTTTAAAGTAAAATATTTTTGTAAGTTGGCAATTTATGAGATCGTTTCCCGTTGTTCAGTGTACATTATATTACTAAAAGTAATCAAAGGTGTACGTAGAAAGAAGAAAAGTGTATTAATTTAATCAAATTAAAACATTGTTGTATCACCTATGGCTAAAAAGGATTCCTCGACTTTTCTGGGTATGCTTTCAACCAGTTTCTAGTATGTCTTCTTTTGGGATATTTTCTCCATTCCGCACTTAAAGTCCATAAGAAAGAGTTCTTAGTGCAAGGTGTTTTCATTTGGAGACGAATTCAGCGCCATACTTCATCCCACAAACGTTTGATAGCACTGAGATAGAGACTCTCCCAATTTGATTTTTGTATGTTTCGATCTTCAAATTAAGCCTCGAAAGAACTTGAAATATGGTACGAGGGACATGCTGGCAGAAATGAGTTTTTTCGGAAGTACTTCCATGCTGTAGGATGACAACAGTCCTTTTAACACTAGAACCGCGGGACTTTCGATATACCTAGAACCGCGGAGCGGGTCATTTTGACCCTAGATTGTAAACTTATAAAATATGCACAAGCGCTTAATTTATTTAACTAAAACATTTTATTTTTTAAATAATAATCAATATTTCTCAGAATTTACATTAAATAATTTATATAAATCAAGAGAAATTAATTTGATTTTTACAAAATCGTATTATTTAAAATTTTATGTCCTTGAGTATAATAACATGTCTTTTTAACAAAATATGACATACATTTTCTAATTTCGATGGAAAAACAGAGTATCTCTTTTCAATATGTTTAGACATAATTTCAAAAAATTAAAAATTAAAAATTTTCTCAGTTACTAAAAATTTTATCAGTACTTATTTTTACAGATTATAAAATCCAATTTACTGTATGCATTTTGTACAAAACTGAGTAATAAGTTTGGTACATTTTCCACAGATGGGTGCTTTGCATTTTGAACAGATATCTAGAGTTTTATTTTCACGTTTCGAAATCTGATATCGGACTCGTTTACGCTAAATTTTTGGTTGTCCGTCGTTTTCATTGGTTGCTTCACATGCTCTTTTTGTCACCTCTTTATGTCGGAAGAGAACAAACTTTTCTCCAATTCTTCAACCAAGTCTTGGATGAATTGCCGTCTTCTAGTAGATTTTCCAGTTACAGCTTTATATAAAACCAAGGGCTTTGATTGCAGCAAGGTCCAAAATATTACAAAAAAACCTGCACTGGCCACCTACGTGAAGCAGACTTGACTGTATATTTCCTTGACATTTGTTCAATCACGTCCACACCGTATTTAGTTGCGTTGTAGAAAGCGATTGTATCAGGTAGTTTTTTGGGGTTATCTGCAATTTCTACGTTTGGATGGAGACTACTTAGCAACAAAACGTTTTTATCTTTTTTACGTTTTACCACAAGCTATACAGTTCCTTTTGCACAATATATACCACGTGCATATAAAAATTATATAAAAGCATCTATTTCTTCTAATGTTATATTCCATTCTCCTTCCTGAATCTGCCGATGAGCTTCATCTTCAGTACATTTATTTAGCTGTTTCAATATGCATTCATCTATAAAATATCTCCAAGCACTTGAAGGACTGTTGTCGATAACATTGCGTTTAGCATGTGGTGTTGGGGCCCCCTACTTCTTTCAAAACATTGCACTTTGATTTTCTTCCTCTATCGTTTGTTCCTAATTGAGTGACATTCCAAATTGTCCCATCTTTGCCATCTTCATTATTTCCAACTTTGAATGTTATTGTCGATTTCTTTTTCAAATTCCTTTGCATGCGTATATTTTTCTTGGAATGTTTTATTTTTTATTTTTTATAAGATAAATTATCATCAGTATTGCGATGAGAAGGATCAGGGATTGTTAGAGCATTGCCAGAGTCATCTTCACTTTAATTTTCTTCATCCGAATCCAAATTTTATTCATTAGCAGGGAGGTATTCTTCCTCACTACTCAAAATCGAATCTTGAGAAACCTTCTTTTTTCGAACCTTCTGAATCTTTTTCAGATAATTGTTTTAAATATTCTAAAGCTTCCTGAACAGCAAGATTACGGTGTCGTGACATAGTTTTTATATATATACTAATTTAAGAATAAAAGCAACTTCAAAATGTCTTCTAAATATTCGCAGAAATTTTTCACTGCATTCGAACGTAGTTCGTGCTTCAAACCTAATATAATGACCTTGACTGAAAAACCTTCACTATTCCCCTTTCTGGTGCAGTCCATTTAAGGAATTCTAGTGTGGGGTAGAAGTATTTTACAGTTACAGTTCGAGAAAATGCATCTGTTTTTCGTTATTTGTGCATTAACATTTCTTACGGGTCAAATTGACCCGCTCCGCGGTTCTAGGTATAAGTGTTAATAATCGGAAAATTATTTATGTTACGAATTTTTAAATTTGGTAAATTGTTGTTCACCTTAAAATATTAAAAGTCATAAAAGGAATTTTTTTTTCAATCGATACTTTTCGCGTGGTGATAAATTAAACATCGTTTTGGGTCAAATTGACCCGCTCCGCGGTTCTAGTGTTAATTATGTATGTACATCTCAGAGTTCATAGTTGAAGATTAAACAATAAAAGAACTCAGCCCTTCCCAGAAAAAACTGGTTTAGGCTATCACTGAGCGTCCAGAATTAAAAAGATGAAATAACGCAGTAAGAAAGGAAATGCGTCTCGTACTAGTGCCATGCTCACGTGCATTCGAAAATAATATGTCTGACACGCAATTCATCATCGCTTACTCCTAAAGTCATTCAAATACATCCTAAACACTACTTACAATGTCTTCCGGGAATTGGCCCAGTTAACATGATACTCTAGAATGTTCCACAAATGTGCGATATTTTCAGATTCTTCTGCCGCCACTGAAGCCATTGGCTCTATGGAATGCTATAAAGCTGGTGGAATTCTCAAATGCCAGTCCTTTATTCAAACACTGTTATCACAGAACATCAAAGTCGTTTTAAAGTAGAATCCGGTACACTGCGGAATCCCAGTAAATGAACTCGCGGGCGAATTGGCAAAGAGAGATGCTGCAGAGCCGGTGTTGGACGATCGCATATAATTGTGTAAGGGTATTTATACGAAAAAAATGAATGATCTACTTCATCAAGAACGTTCTACTTCATAATAGATAGATATTCTAATAATTAATGATAATAGTGTATACATAGTGCATCCATGGTGTATTCATGAATTTTCAAGGAAGAATTCTGCTACATTGGTACAGTTTTTAACTTGTCATTATGCCCTATTTGAGATAAACCACAAGGTATGGACGATTCCCACATTCAGATCCGGGAGGTACTGTGGGCTTGGGATATCTATAGCCGATATTGGGAGGGGGTGTCAATATAATTGAGCAAGTAATAGGTCCAGTTTCCATCTCCGTTGTATTCGCATTATACTTTTATTTTTATGTTTGTTTATTGCTTGCGATTGGAAAGGAAGAAATATCTTTCGGGAATTTGGTCAAAGTACTTGTGTTCAGCCGATCTGCCATGGCATGCGATAGTATACAGTTACCGACGATTTGTACAGATACTAATATCAGTTTCTATGGATTGGGTAATTCGCCAATGCAGATGTATTGAAAAAGAGATTCTTCTTTTCAGTCATTATTAAGAATCTAATGTATTAAAATTCCAATTTATACGGTCTTTCGGGACGGGGTTTGGCTTCAGCAGTGGTTGAGTCTTCCATTTTTCAATATCATCTAACAATGTTTATTTCAGACTGCCAAGATGACTAGTAGTTGAACATAAACAGTATTTGAGAAAGTAGGATGATCATATTTCTGTGGAAATTCTTAAATTTGGCGCTGCGTGCCATAGTAGATCCTTCAGAAACTAAAGTTTTCCTAGGTGACCACGTTTTATTCTTTACCTTTTCACACTGTCCCATACTATCATATCGTATCATCCTTTACCCATTGCGAGTTTCCTAATATTTCTATAATTTTAGGTATTTAGTTAGTTTTAGGAATTTAATGTTTCAAGTGATTATATTTTAGACAGAGTTTAGTTAAAAAGCATAATTCTTTTCGATATATATATATATATATATATATATATATATATATATATATATATATCGAAGATATATATATATATATATATATCTTTAAAAGAACCAAGTATCTTTAAAAGAACCATGAATTTGGAATCGGACATATATTTCGATGTAGCAGATTTCACATATCTGTAGATAAGTTACTTCCTTTAAATAAAAGAATAAGTTTTTTTGGTATGATAATCTTCTACCGAAAAATTCTTTCATTCTTCACTATGCGTCACTCTGAACTATATTCATGATGAAAGCTAATAACGAAAATCACAGTCTGAAAAACAGAAAAAGATTAAAATACGTACCTTAATCCAATTTTTAATGACATTTTAATCAGTTTATCTTTTTTCATTTTCAAATTGATGAACTCGAATTAAAATAGAACTCGCATTATGAGTAATAATTTACCGAAAATTTCTATACCTTAAAGTTATAGGATAAGATAAAAACATTTTTTTCAATCGAGTAAGTGTTCTTTTAAAATTCTTTACTTGAGTAGGTTTCCATAAACACACTTATATCTAAGAATGCTCATTCATTTATAACATTCATGAAAAGGTGTACGAGTAAAATTTTCAGATTAAAATTATAGTGAAAAAGATTAGTGGTAAATATTTTTTTCTAATATTTGGCAACCAAACAAGAGAACGACACTTAACATTCTTTCGAAGTTCTGAGACAATACATTTTTTCAAAAGTTATTGTGAACGCTTGGCAAAAAACTCGATCTCAGAAGATGGTCATTAAATTCTACTTTTACCTGAAAAGAAAAAAAAAAGTGACAAAAAACTCAACTACAGGGAATGTTGAAGGACATTCTTGGTAAATATCGGGTATCATGTTATAAAACTTTTCAATGTTTTTTTTAGGTTTAAAAGGAACTTATCGTGAATAGAGGAAGGTAGGAATACAACCTAGGTGGGAAAATTTATAATCTTTTCTATAAAACATCGATGGAATAGCCTAAAAGATTATTTTAACGATTTTTGTGGATTTGGACAATAAGACATATAACATTAATAAAAGAAATAATTTTATTACAAAGAAAATTGTTATTTTTAAGTTTTTGTACCATCCCGGGAATTTAAACATATCACCATAGATCTGACTTAACTAGAAAAAATACGCAGATGCCCTCTGAATTCAAAACATGCGTATTTTGTCAAAGGTTCGTTGTACACCTGCATAGGGTCGAATGAGAGGTATTAAAGACAATGACAGTGACATTGAAATGATGGCAATTTTTTTTTCAGAAATCAAACGAAAGATAGTCGGTGGTTCATTCCAAAGTTTTTTTTTTTTTTACTAATCCCAGATTGTCAAGCAAGGCTAGACAATCTCCATGAAACCCAAAAATATCTAAAAAGTCTATAAACAGTAGAGGATCCCGAAGGACCTTGTCCTTTGTAAAACCCAAACAAGCTAGGGGAAGATGGGCAGGGGAGGCCATGTCGACAGAGCACCAGTGACACGCCGGGAAGATCTTTTGACTCAGGAAGTGCGAGAAGGCTGTTTTTTGGGCTTGAGCTGGAAAGACCCACCCAGACATCTTCCAAAGTGCCATGTGTGGCAAGAAGGAGTTCTCCAAAGATGGTTTTGCTCTATCTTCTTAAGGCAGTAAATCTCTCTAAAAGTAAGAGCCACAAAAGGGCTCACGCACTCCCTAGCAGCAGTCCTGGTTAAAAAGTCGGCCCTTTCAGTACCGTCAATCCCAACATGGGAAGGGATAAAATTTCATTCCGAAGTAGGCTGGTTGACTGCCTTTTGTCAATCACCAGTAAGAATTTTCATGGATCTTGACAGACAGCAAGAATGCCATTCAACACCGAATGAAATGGCCGCTTTGGATTTACTTTCCCTAGTGGACTGTATTAGTGTGAAACGAACACGTACACATAGCTCCAATTCAAAGGATATTGCATTTAATCAGTCTAAAGAGCCACGTCAGAAGAACATTACACAGAAGCACGTTGCTTTTAAATCATGACTGATAGAACATTTCACTTCATTTCTACAAGGGATGAACACTTCACTTCACTTCGAATGAAGGATTCAACACGCATAACACTCATAAAACAAGCACCGACATTCTCTGTCTCCTTTCTCTGTCCCTCGCTTGGCGGACTCTAAATCAATAAATTTTCTTTGGATCCCGTCACATGTGGGTCTGTTCGGCCTGCTAGCAAATGAGGGCTGTTTAGAAGAGGTCTTAACTGCATGGGAAGCTCGATCTGTTTTTAATACCAGGCTATACCAAGTTTGGAGAGAGCCTCCTGCTCATCATTGGTATCCGCCCAAGTGCCATGGTCTTGCCCTGCTCCTTAGAGGTCCGAGACGCAGACAGTCTGCACAGTCTCGTCTCCAGTGTGTCCATACAAAAAGTGTGTCCTTCGAGAACTCTACAAAGTTTTCCCTCTTGTTCCTGGTCTGCTGATCCTGTAAATCCTTACCATATTGTGGACTCTCCAGGTATCCCCGTCAGTATGCTTGCAGAAGATCAGAGTACTGCTGCCTCCTTTTTGCTTACACGGTGCTTTACATGGTGTAGCGTTTCCTAATCAAGGGGGCTTAGCAACAACAACCGAATTTTCAGAAATTCCGCATTTCGAATTCCCTTCCCTCCAGCGGTAATGCCTTGCTTAGGAACCCATAACAAGAGCGAAACCTAGGCCAAGGTCAGCTGTGCGCTGAAGATGTATTTGTTTTTAACAAATGTTTTATTACACAGAAGCAAAAATATAATTGGGAAGGTTACAGATGTTTCCGAATATGAAGATTTCAATCCATTTCTTTTAAAACATAACAGAATGAAAGAAAAAAAATGATCTCAATAAGACTATTTTATAGTATTCAGATGAAAAACATTTAGACTAATTTCAATGTTCCTGTAAAAAAAAAATCTTAGCCCAAAACCTAACTGAAGTTGAAAAGCTCAGAGCGGTTAAAAATGACTGATCCCATACACGAACATGTCTGGAAATATCTCGAACTGTATGCATTACAGCGGCAGCATGCTGAATGCTGAAACAGTTTATACGTTGTGGATATAAACGAAAATAAGAATGTATCATTACACGAATCATTGAGTTACCTGGGAATGCCTTGAATTATTACCAGAGAAGTTTATTAAATTCCATAGGTTATACCTTGACACAAAAAATTGAGAAACCTAAGCCCAATGCTAGGTCTTTTCTGGTAATGAATATTTTGACTTTAATTATTTGGCACAATCACAGACACAAAATTACAGCTCCATCAGTTGTAAACTTAATTCCAAATTACCAGTGGAGTAATATACCCCAGAATATTCCTATTAAATTTCTAAAGACAAACTCGCAAATAATTATAACCACAAAGGTTTGACTTTCTTATATTTAGAATATGTTATATAATATTTGAACATTTTATATATATTTGAATGTGTGTGGGTGAAACTGCTCTCTAAACCAATAGAAATAATTTTTTTTCTGGGCATGCATTAAAAATTTTAGGGAAAATTTTAAAATGCAACGTTTAATTTCAAAATGACGCTTACAGCAATGGCAGCATTATGCAAAACAAATGTAAACTTACGTTTTCCTTTTTTAAATTTCTGATTCCATATTTTAGGATTTATTTTTTTCACTGAATAAAGCCAAATTCTGTCGTACTTTTCATAAATATCAATTCCAATCATTTGACTGGGGATTTCTGCTTCTTTAATTTCTTCTGTATCGTTCGATATTCCAGAGTATATTTGACCTCTGTATGTGCTTCAATGTATAAATAATTTCTGTACTGTCAGATTTATATGCAAACTATTCTCTACTATAATAAGCTTTAGATATTGAAAATACATGAACTTCAGAAATCAAAGTATTAAGAAATCCAATTTTGTTAACTGTGTGAATTTGACGATAATTCAGGGTAGAAATTTTAATATATCTGTAATTTTTTTTTCTAGCGGACGCACTTATCGTATAGACATTCGCCTGTAATTCACTGTAATTTGCTGACCATTTCATTATGGGGGCACCATATAGGCGGACCAGCATTACCCCCTATGAAGGGACGTCACAATCTGAGGAATTTTAGTGGCGCGACATCGGGATTCGATCAGAGCACCCTCAGCACCGAAAGCCAGTGCGCTGTACCACAGGGACACTACAAGCCTATATCTGTACTATCTAAATATAATCAAAAAATATCAAAGAAATTGGAATGTAACTTCGAAAATTACGGCGACCACAGCTCTCGCCTATACGCCCTGTCAGACTGAAGACCGGCAATTCTTGTCTACGTATACGAAGGTTAATTTCGGAGCAGTTCCTTTTTATAGGCCTGATCGCCGGTCGGATGGTACAGATAAGCCGACAATTGGGCAACCCTGGACCCCGAAATTGGAATGTAAATATAATAGCAGATTATTGCCGGATGGTCCAACGGAACACAACGAAAACCGCTCACAGGCGAAATTTCAACTGGAGAAGTTTTCAAGATAAGAAAAAAGAGATTTTATAAAGCTAATCAAAAATAACCTACCATACATTTCCTTTCATTGAATAGGTACGCATATTTTCCAATCAAAATGTCATGAAAATAATATTCAAATTTATCTAAAACGTTTTACATTTTATTTCTTTTTTTCAACCGTAACCTCAATCTATATGCTATTTAGTCCTTATTTGCTAAATATATGAGCATGAGGGAGAAAAGTGGGTTATGTTTCGGGTTTGAGGGCACCAAAATTACTTGAATCCCTTGAAACATAGAGGCCAGTTTTCAAAACCATTTCTTGCAGACTTGTGTTATTAATGCGAACAAGATGAAAGCGATGAAAAGACTTATTATTAATGTTTATAATATCCTTAAAAACTCACCACGTCTTTCTCCAAACACTTCGTCGTTTTGGCAACGGGTGGTACAGAACGGTACAGAAAACTGTCCCTTATAACAAAAATTACACATTGGGCAGAACCATTTACACGCCTGCCACAAGGAAGCCCATGATGGTTTTTACACTCGCCAGCAAACGACTCCAAAGGAACATCAATCAAATCGACCCCTCGTTACTCCCTCCAATCCATAAAAGATGGTTTCTTACACACACAAATGTCGACACCGAACCAACGCTTTTGTATCTTCTGTATATATATATATATATATATATATATATATATATATATATATATATATAATTCTTACTTTAAATTTTTATTTTAGAAATTACTGTTTTATTGAGTTATATGTAATTTAAATAATTTTCATTACCAAAGATTATTTGATAGCAAATTAAATAATAGCATGTACATTGTAAACAAGAACTAATGTGGAATTTAACAGAAATCTTAACTCACAAAATATATGACATTGTTATTTTTTTATCAATTTTTGGCATAATTACCACTCGTTATAATGTCCTACTTTCTGCAGAACTTTTTTCTGCTGTATATATATATATATATATATATATATATATATATATATATATATATATATATATATATATATATATATATATATATATATATTTATATATATATATCTTACTAGAATAAAATCAATGATTTCAAAGGAATGAGAGTTTCAGCTTGATATAAACTATTAAAGGTGAAACAAAATTATTCTATTGTATTACAACAAAACCTGCTGCGTCACAATTCCGTGAATCGCATATTAAAGTAGTCAGGCACGTGTCAATTGATCTAGGCGTGCGTCGCTGTCATATCTGCTCAAATCCTTTTCTGAAAATGTGCAGACATTATTATATAAGCTGAATCCTAAAGAAACAATGACAGTATATTTCCACTTCACATGACACTTTGTCATATTACGTTTCGATGACAATCAGCTTATGTTCTATTAGCCTCTGCATTATTTAGGTTCAAGTATTTTATTATACAGCAAACATGGGTTTAACTAGTTGCGTGAAGAATTATCATGCAAATGTCGACTTTCTACAGTTGCATTTGTTTAAATACGTAAAGAGATTGAAATTTATTTACAGATAAATAGAATTCCGAACGGCATAATGCAATTGAGCATATCACGTGGAACAAGCAGCAACATACCTAAATTTATTAAGGTCATACAGTCCCTATATTAATATGAATAGAGTATAGGTAAATGATGCTTTCGATAGATGCTAATAATTTCACATATTTGATAAATATAATAGTTGAAGCATGATAATAAGAGAGAATAGGGTATTATTATATTATATCTCCTAGTTTCACTAAGAAAGATTTTGTGCCACTTGAAAAGTTGAAGAAAATGTAAAATACCTTCTTGCATTTTGTCAAATACTTGTATAAAATTACATTTAGAAAAGTTGCACAAAGCACAGATTTAAACGTAATCTCAAAAATACTTTTAAAACTAATTTGAAACAAAGATTACACCATGGTTGTAAAGGGAGTTTTCAAAAGAATGGGAAACGCTGACCGTCTGTGTAGGGTTTTTATATAAAAAACTGTGAGCCCACCTTTAGTTTGTAAAACCAAATAAATACGAAGTGAGATAGAGTGATTATAATTTATTAAGTGTAAGTCCTGTACATAAGATATTTGAACTTGCTACTATATTACATGTCACATATGTCCTAAGTATTCTAATGATGTAGGATGGCAGAGGAACGTTTTCTATCCAGATATTGCAATAAATTATCAATAAGTTATAATCGGGCTATTGAGGTGATCAGGATAGAGTCTTTACCGCATCGTAAAGCTCTTAAAACCTCCTGTCCCCAAATCTCACCCGATGCATGAGTTTGTTATCTTTTTGGGAACACGGAATGTCATTATCGAATAACTTCAGCATCACTGAACACATGTGATCAACTAGAGTGGAATTGTAGACTTCCGATCTTATAACGATGAAGAACCATTTGAGATTGTTCACATAGAATCCGTCAACGTCTGCAGTTAAAGATTCCATTGACACTGATTGGTTAAATGTATCGATGATTGGTATATGATTGGTTAAAAATTTTTACAGTGACGCTGTCGGATTCTATGTGAAAACGCCCATAGGTCCCTTCGGAACACCAAGAGATAGTAACTCACAGCATCATACAACTGGAGCCATGATTGACGGTTCGCTCCAAGATGTCAGATGGTATGCTTAGTAAAGCATTCGCCAAACGTATTATGTACCAATGGTAGGAAATGTTGTGAAACTCTATTCATTGGACCAAATGAAATCATAATATTTCCAGCTTTTATGTTCGCGACACAGTCTGACATGTTTTAGTGAATCGATATCAGCAATAAAATGCTTTGGAATTGCAGCACGACCATAAATGCCAGCTTTATGCAGCTTCCGAATAAATGGTAAAAATGCATTAAAATAATTACGACTCGTATTAGCCTCTGTTCTTATTTGTAGTCTAAGGACTTCCCAGCGTCGGATACAGCAAGGATCCAGTGGATGCAAGCAAGACAAGCGGGAACAAGCTATACAGGGGCCCCCGAAAGAAGAGGAAGGGGAAGTATATATATATATATATATATATATATATATATATATATATACACTACTGGCCATCCAAAATGCAACAACAAGAAGGAAGCAACCAGATAACATGAAATTTGCATCATACATATAACACGATGGAATATGCAAATGATAACGATTGCAGCACCCATGACAAACTGTATATAAAGAGAGGAAAGATAGCCGTTTTGAAGAACGTGAAGTGTGCTCTCGTGCGATTTTTTGTGTATGCAGCTTCAGTATGTCTCGGAGAAAAACACGAGCATCATTCATCGTGTCAGACGACGTAGCCAAGTCACAGTCATGCAAATATGGAATCGGTGGACGTAGGAGGGAACGACTGACCGAAATGAGCGATTGCAACCGCCTCATCGCACCACTCTATGGGAAGACCGGCATATTGTGCCCATGGCACTGATGGAGCCCAGTGCGTTATCCACAACGATAGCACAAAGAATACAGTCTGTAACCCAACAATCGGTATCCGCACAAACAAAACGACGTAGTTTGCAGCATAGTGGACTGTCCGCTAGGTTTCCATTTTTTCGCTTACCTTTGTTTTTAAACCACAGAAATTTGAGCTTGCAATGGTGCACTGACGAATGACTCTTCTGCCTACAACACGACGATGGTCGAATTAGAGTTTGGTGACACACTGGAGAGAGGCTGTCAACTATTTTGTTTTGTCTCGTCATACTGGTCCTGCACCCGGTGTTAAAGGGGAGGGGGTAGTGGTATTAGATTCCACCCCGCACTCCTCTACTACGCATTACCGGTACAGTTACCAACGGGCGCAATATCTGTGAGGTTTTGCAGCCTGTTCTCCTGCCTTACATTCCGGGCTCGCCTCAGGCCACGTTTCAACAGGACAATGAGCGACCACACGCGACCACACGTGCATGAATTGTTGAAGATTTTCTCTCAGACCACCTGATTGCATTGTAACCCTGGCCTGCCTGTTCTACAAATCTATCGCCCATCGAATATGTCTGGTCAATGACTGGAGAACGCCTAGCCCGGCATGCTGCATCCGCTGATACAACAGATGAAATTTGGTTACGCGTGTAGGCAGCATGAGCTGCCATTCCCCAACACCACATATCCAAATCCTCTTTCAGTCAATGCCGTGGTGTGTCGCAGAGGTTATTGACAGACGTGGAGGCAACACTCATTACTGATTTTCTTGTCTTCCTCACTTCAAAGAAGACTGTATTTCCAATCAGAGATCATTGATACTATCTGTAATCCCTGGAATAAATTTAGATTTGATATCTCTTGTCCTTCTTCGTGTTGCTGTTTGGATGGCCAACAGTGTATATAAATGAAAACGAAATTTTCTTATTTATTTAGATAAATTTTTTCTTATAAACTGCGCCTTAACTCCACGCTATAAGCACAGATCTGACAATACTACAGATACCCCCTAGTGCAATTGTGGTAATGGCATCACGGTAAGAGAGGATTGTCAATAAAAGAAATTAGGCTAATTTAAATTTTTACTCGGTTTGTTTTGTGCACCACCGTATGAACGCCATATATGCCTGTCATATATGCCTGAATTCAGTGTGTTGAATTCTGAATTTTAATTTCTTGTGATTGAAATACATAGCTCGAAATGCAATACGTCACAGAACTACGTTCAATCTGAAAATATGGAGATTTGGAGTCCGTGTTATTCAATTAGAATTATGCATGGAGAAGGGTTGACCAGTGGGCAGTCCTATTAAACATGTCGTGTCAACTCTATTCAGGTTTTGCATCGTACTTCACTGAAAGGCATGTAACAACAATCTTGCGAATCCAAAAACTCTGACGTCGATTGTTTGGATATCGTGAATTCAGCACATTTATGCAAACACCTCGAACTCGTATACACAATCATACATATATGTATATTTTTAGTATATAGCAGAACTATAGCTAAGAGTATAAATATATTTGTAAGTCTCAGCACTAAGCAGTCCATTTGCGTGTATATATATATATATATATATATATATATATATATATATATATATATATATATATATATATATATATATATATATATATATAATGTGTGTGTGTGTGTGTGTAAAGAGAAAGAGATAGTATGAAACTTTACAATGAATTATGAATATATGTTTAATATGTATAGCGCTGTGTTCTTGTAATTCTCTCTTTCTTGTATAAAGGATACATCTCATATACTCGGCAAATAACTGAACAGAACTTTCATAACAAAAAAATCTTAATAAAAGAGAGATCATTTTCTAAATAAGCAGAAAATGAAGTTTGAAATGATCCTGTAAAAGCATTTGATATCATTTTTATAATATTTTAACTGTATATTTATTATGGAACTAGACGAGAGAACCAAAAACACTCTTTTTTTTCAGTTTTGCCTAACTACCATAGAAATATTGGAAAAAATATTTACAACAATAACAGGATTGTGTAGCATTTTTTTTCCCACAAAGATATGAACGGAACTTAATATACAAGATTGTTTCATTGAAGGAATATATAGTTTGAATGAAAAAAGTATAATTTATATAAGGGATTGTGATACAGCAAGTGCAGAGCGCTCTTATAGTAAATTTAAGCTAATTGAAAATTACATTCGTTTAACAATGTCTGAAAAAATGCTACACGCTCTTGCTATATTAAGTGCCTAGCAACACATTCTTATACAGGGTGATTCCTAATTCATGGTATAAACTTTAAGGGTTGGTACATTACACTGTAACAATCTTTTATTGTATGGGAATATATGGGGGCAAGTGAAGCGTAGAAGCACAAAGACATGAAAAATGAAGTGATTGCTTGGTGTTTACCTACCGGAAGCTCGAATCCCCTTAAGCCCGAATCCTGGATTTGCAGCTGCAGTTGACAGGTGGGCGTGAAATGGGGGAATGAAATGGACTACTTGATTGGTGAGTTTCAAACATTTTCAAATTGAAATTTTAATTTCATAAATTTTAACAATCAATCTATATATACATAACTAGCTAAAAACCCGCGCTTCGCTACGGAGTACATTGAAATTAAATACAACGGTCAATGTATGCAATTAATTCCGAAAAAAATAAATATATATATATTTATAATAAATACGACGATCAATGTATACAATTAATGTAAAAAAAAACATATTTAAAAAAAATCGTAAGGGATATATTTATAGACAAAATAAAGTCCAATCGTCTGCCGCATTAGCAAGAAAAAATTATTTTTTTGTCTATTTTTAATTTGCACGTGACGATAAATTTATTTAAAGTACCAGAAAAAGAAATCACGTGATCAGCATTTAATAAATTAAATTCTAAAAATTAATCTTTAAAAATTCACCAAAAATCAGGAAATGGAGGTAAAAATTCGAAAAAAATTTCATTTTGAAGGAATTTTTAGGATCTTTCTCTTGATATAAATTTTATAACCCTCAATGTATTATTTTAAATGCAAACGTAAAAAAAGTTTAAAAAACAGCTTAAAAATTTAATTAAAAAAAATCTAAGAAGAATTTTTGAAAAATCTTTCTTAGTGCACCCCTACACTATTAGAAGAATCGCCATGCAAAATTTCAGCCTTTTAGGTCCAGCGGTTTGGTCTGTGCGTTGTATGTCAGTCAGTGAATGAATGAATCAGTCAGTTACGGAACTGTTTTATATATATAGATAATAAGTATACACTGCGGTAATTCTAAATTTATATAATTTATTTACATACCTACGTAGAATAAGATCAGAAATATTTTAATTTTCAGGATCTTTTACGCCGGAAGTATGGCACCAGCATGGTAACTTCGGTGCTCTAACTACGAATCATATTGAAGGTTGGCATCATGCCTTAAACAATGCAGTTGGAAAATCGCATCTTTGTATTTATGAATTCACTAGCTGAAAACCCGCACTTCGCTACGGAGTACATTCCTATTGAATACAACGGTCAATGTATGCAATTAATGCCAAATAAATAAATATATATATTTATAATAAATGCGACGATCAATGTTTACAATTGATGTAATATATATATATTATTTATTTATCTATACTTATATATAAAGAGAGAGTGATTTTGTGCGTGGAGGGTAATCTTCAGAACCACTGTACCTATTTGAAAAATTCTTTCACTGTTTGAAAGGTACAGTATTCCAGATGGACATAGGCTATATATTATGTATATCTAAACATTAGAAATAAAGTTAGGGGCTTAATCCTAACAATCTCCATTGTTACCGCTATTGTCCTTTACCGCTTTTTGTGCCGAAGTCTTCAACGATTCTTAGCGTTGTGCTATCGCGGTGGGCTTCTGTTCTGATGCTAGCGGTTCGAACCTAGCCGTTCTCCAGCACGCCTTTTTCTTTTAAAAAAATTATTTAAATTATTAACTAACATAAAATTAATTTAAGCTATTATTTAGGTTATTATTAAGGTAAAAAAAGATTTACAATGGCTATCTACGATTGGCTATCAACTGGAAATTTATTGGTGTAATATTTTGTTCAACCCGGACAAAGTCGGTACGGGCCGCTAGTTTATTTATAAAAAAATCGTAAGGGATATTAATTTTTTTTGGATAATATCCAATCGTCTGCTGCATTAGAAAGAAAAAGAATTTTTTTTTGTGTATTTAATTGTTATGCACGTGACGATAAATTTATTTAAAGTACCAGAAAAAGAAATCACGTGATCAGCATTTAATAAATTAAATTCTAAAATTTAATCTTTAAAAATTCACTAAAAATCAGAAAATCGAGGTAAAGGTTCGAAAAAGATTTCATTTTAAACGAATTTTTATGATCTTTCTCGTGATATAAATTTTATAACCCTCAAATTTTTATTTTAAATGCAAACTTTAAAAAAGTTACAAAAACAGCTTAAAAGTTTAATTTAAAAAATCTAACAAGATGTTTTACAAAAATCTTTCTTAGTGCACCCCTACACCGTAAGAAGAATAGCCATGCAAAATATCAGCCCTTTAGGTCCAGCGGTCTGGTCTGTGCGTTGTATGTCAGTGAGTCAGTTACGGATCTGTTTTATATGTATAGATAAATCAAGTAAAAATCCAACATGAGAACTCTGAGAATCAAATGGCATTATTGGATGCAGGCAATAATCCTCCTAGAGTGAAAAAACATTATTTGAAAAGTAATGAAAAAATGATGTTACTCACAAGTGTCTATATTAACCAAGAAATAACATTGCAAACATTTATATCTGCTGGTGGTCACTGTTTTGTATTATTTATTATACAAAATGCTTTAATTTTAGTGTTAACCGTTAAAGCACCTATTTTTTCAGAAATATATTTGTTTTGTGTTTTTAATATTCGGAATTCAGGCTTTGGGTGAATTACGGTTAATTCGGAATTCGGGCTTTCAGTGAGTCACCTACTTGGTTCCGTTGGCGATAGAGAGCAGGTGGTGGCTTGCCGCGCATAAACATTATACATCTGCCGGAACACGACATTCTTAATTGCGATGTAGAACGTAATGGAAGACTTAACGTATGCCGAAAAAGCAGACATGCATCGTACCATGTACGGCCGTGCAAATGATAAAGGCAGAGCTGCACTACAAATGTATCAGGAGTTCTTCCCTCATAGACCACAGATGCCGGACCACAGAAAATTTTTGAGTGGTTACACCGCCAACTTTGTGAAAGAGATTCTTTTCACGTCACCAGGCACGAAGCTGGTCAATCGAGACATGTCCTGCGTCCAGGACTAGAAGAAAGCATCTTGAATTTGTGAGAAATCACTCCATTTTTCACGTCTTTTTCCTGTGCTTCAACGCTTCACCTGCCCTCATACATTCCTACACAATAAATGATTGCTAAAGTGTACTGCAACAACCCTAAAAGTTTGTAATATGAATAAGGGATCATCCTGTATACTGAGATTTTTCTAACATTATCAATGATATTAAAAATCCCGTATTTAAATATACTTATGTTCATTTGTTTATTTTTTTTTCCTTAATTTTTCTTATTATATTTTTTGTATGAAAAGATGTTATGTCCTTCAGCGTTTAGTTATTGTCTAGGGCCCAAAATTATTTCTTCCATCAGAAACCTTGTATAGAGTAGACCGTTTCTGTAATATCTGTGCCAATTTTCTTCTTTCCCTCCCTGTCCTCGTGTAATTTCCACATATTTTGCATACTCTTGTTTACTTCTGCATTTCTTCCGTATATTCTCTAATAGTGTGTTTCGTGATACACGGACAATTTCTGCCATTTTAATTACAGAAACACACATAGGCCTCCCGCCATTTATCATACCTGTCTGAAATCAATTAAGATCCGATACTTCGCACTCTAATTCAACAACAGCTAATTCTAGATTGATACTGTACTACTAGTGGCGATAGGCGATAGTCTTACATCATCGTATTATATACCACTGAATGCCAATGAGTCCATCATAGTAATGCACATTAGATGCACAGCAGAAGCCACTTACAAGAGGTATTTACATTATTTTGATAGCCTCCGTAAGTAATGGAATATTTAATATAATTGTGGTAAATCCATGTTTCGATGGTAATTGAAGGCCACTGAATATATTTACGTTGTCCACCGAAACCGTTCAAATTGAGTCAATTTGAAGATTTGGGTGAAAAAAACTCCCCCAAAACACAGTTTTCGTATTTTGTAGCCTAAGTTTCATCCCTTTCAACATATTAAAAAATGCATACGTACATGCATACGAACGCAAAAATTAATTACAGGGCAAGAGGGTGCACGAATTATTTTTATCATATGTATCTCAAGAAAACGGATTTTTAACCTTGAGGCCATCCTTTTAAATAATAAAATTTATTATTCATTACAAATGCCCAGGAGATTGACTATGACGCCATTAGCTCTCATATAGTGAAAATCCCTTTCGTGAACATCTCCGAAACAATTATCCACTTCAACCTCTTGGAGTTCACCACGATATGTAAAATCTAACTAAGGACAGTAAATCTATAGAATCTGATAAAAACATTCCAGTAACTAGGTATGGTAGGAAAATTGTAAAACCTAAAATTTTCAGTTAATTGTTTTTCTTATAATTTGGCTGTATTTGATATATTTTCTCTTTCCTGTAATTTTTTATTATTATTCATAATTTGTTTATTTTTCATAATATTTTATAATAATTTGAATGTACCAGAAATTTAATTCATTTGTGTATTTTTCAGAAGATTGAAATGTGTGTGAAGTTTAATGTCTCTCCCTAGATGAAGTGATATGATGATAAGTGCTAAGAATTGTTTAGTATTATTATTGTACACTAGATATTCTTTATATTTTAATATTGATACTGTCTAATCAATATGTTTTGATTTTCTAATGTTTCATCGAAAATCAAAAGGTGGGAGGAATGTTCCGAGCGCGAAATTTAGGTTTGCCGATTGGCAACGGTAGAAAAACGAAGAAGAATAAAAAGGGATATTTCCCTCCGCTTTCAGAGCACATTGAGAATAGCACAGGATGGAATTTCCCCACCTTTTGACCATGATAACCGTTGGAATTATAGATTTAAATTCAAATGTTTATGTGTGTAATGTTCGTGTACGTAAAATAAAGTTTGGTTTTGTGTTTACGAACTTGGATTTCTTTGAACTCTCGACAAATGGATTAGAAATAGAACATACAGTGAACAACATGTTGAATTATCTGAGGTCAGGAAATCAAAAGATATGAAAAACATTCTTACATTTCTTCAGTGTTTTAACGGTCACAAATCATTTTGTGAGCAGTCATCTTATTTCTGCAACATATTCTGCGGTTTAACAAACAACCAGCCTAAAGCAAATGTAGATGAAGCTCAGCCCATTGGTATAAGAATACAAGGTTTGTTTACAAGAACAGCTTTTATCCCTTTAGGGGCGAGATTTTTGGAATACCAGCAGGCACGCGTGGCACAAAGTGCAACGTTTCTTTCAACCATAACAATTCCTTTTGCAATAAACTTTTTTTTTCGAATTGAAAATAATAATTCTGCGTTTTATGACAAGGTATAAAATGTTGATAATATTGAGATATAGTTATAATTTAAGGCCAAAGAATGCAGATACAAACGCATCGCCTTATTTCAAAACTGTCCGTTTTATTGGATCTAAGGACAACTTGCGAATTGATTCCTATTATCCCAAAAACCTAAAAAAATGAGATTGTCCATCTTCGTGATATGCGGGATACAATGTAATAGATGCACATTTGATTGACCACATCAATTCCTGCTTTTGTCAAATTGTAATCCAGTATAATCGCTGGTTTACCACGGTTAAAACACGACTAACAAATGAATGGAAAGGAATGCAAGGGTCAGTAAATCAGACATGCATTAGAAAGGGTGTAGCTATAAATAGAAACTGCTTAGACCAAACATGACACGTAAAAACAAACTATTCAAAATTACGAAAATGTTGCACTTTGTACACGGGCGCGCCCGCCTAAGGGTTGAAATGGATTCAGAATTCTCCTCTTCTTGTTGGGAAAGAATCCCTTTTTGTCGAACATTGAAAACAAGAAACTCTTTTTGAAAATTCTGAGCGAATATTTAAAACTACACAAAACATTATTACTGAAACTGACACGGATAACTCATCGGGAACACTGCACTTAAGATTGATTGGCTGAGAGTGCTATTGTCAATATTTTGCTACACAAGGGCTAATTAGGCCGGGACGCATATTTTGAAAGACTGGCGATCTCGGCACTCGCTTGCCGGTTTGACGAAAGCATCAGTTTCGCCATCTGTTGACATATATAGGTTTTTTATAGGTTGACATATAGAAGTTTTCTTTTTTACTTCTACGTAATTTAGTATGTTTTAAAATCTGAATTACATATATAACACAGGATTTAAAGAGATTTTAACAAAATAAATAAATGAATAAATTGAAATAAGTATATTATTGAATTTTAAATTTACTTTCTTCAAATATCCACAATAATTTTTACTTATTTATTAATTAATAATTTAAAAATGCTAAATTTGTTACTTCATATTTTGCAAAGCCAACGAAAAAAGGAAAGTTGATTCAATTATAAACCTATAATATTAGTTTATTTTTCCAGTAGATAGCGTCACTAAAATTAAAGAAAATCAGATTAAAAAATCATACAAAATACTCAAGTGCTAAAAATTTTTGCAGTCTATTTCAATAAATAAGAATAAATTCAAATTTAAGAATCAAATTCAATCTATTTCAATTTAATATAAATATATTGTATGTTCATGTATTACGCTATATACATGTATAAATATGCTATGTATAAATATATTTACATCCAAATAAAATCATTCAGACATTACGAAATCAAATGCAATCAGAAGTGAATGTTTTCACTTCTTCGTTACCGCAGTCCTTGTGTTTTAATTCATTTATCCAAAAAAATTTCAACAATAAGAGCTAGAGAGCTAAGATTGGGGGCATTTTAAAGCAATTTTCAAGACCTTTTTAAATGATATATAACACAATTAGGGCTTAGAAAAATTTATTTTATTTGAATTTAAAATTTGAATTTTTCAAAATGCGCCGCTTGAAAAATTTTCAATTTTTTTTTAGTGATACTTTATATAGTACTGAAATGATTGTATAAGTTTGAAAGTGGGATCTGTATGGGTTCATGTTAAAATATTGCATTGAATACATTATTTCTGATTTGAAAACACGAAATTACTTAATACAATATGTTTTAAAGCCTAGAAAATTAGAAAAAAAATTTAAGATGTGTAAGTAATCGTACTTGTTTTGTATAATTGAAAGTAATCATATTTGTTTTGAAAAAGATTTAGAACCATTTTTATCAGATTGTATATACTTCAGCACATACAGTACTAGACTTTCATTCACTTTCTTGCTTTCAGTGCAAGAATTTCAAATGCTCTTATTTTCAATTAAATTCTGAAAATAAAACAAAAAATCTACAGCAAAGAAAGATCAAAATATCAAAAACACTAAATACAAAGTTGGTGAGTAGGTGATGATAAATTATGATAAAACACTGTATCATGGAGAGATCCTATTAGTAGACATTGAAAATTTCACTATAAATGTAATGGTTTCAACAGGAAACTACAGATATGCATGACCCTCAACAAAGGACATTCATGCTTACAGCTTGATAGATATAAAATATGAACTGCCCCAGCCTACACCTTATAATAGCAGTGAAAGCCAATATAAATTTCTTGATAAATAATTTTACATGTGCCTATTTATGCATAAAATTTTTACTATAACTAAATAAACCATTATTAAAATAATGTATTATTCTTGCCTACTAATAATTAGATCAAAACTAGTTTGTTATATGAAAATAGTCAACTTTAATAATGATTTTTCATTCCTTCATGCTCAGCATCATTCCCTCATTTATTCAATAATTTAGCATAAAAATGTAACCAAATTAAAAAAAATATATATTTTAAAAATTTGATTAATTTAAAATTTGATTTTTAAAAATTATATATTAAAATAAATTTATATTATTGGAATTTAAAACTTTGAATTTTTTAATTTATGCAACTTAATTTTTTTAATTAAAGCTTATTAAATACATTTATTTTCTAATTAACATTAAAATTTAAAAAATTAAAATTATTGTGGATATTTGAAGAAAGTAAATTTAAAATTCAATAATATACTTATTTCAATTTATTCATTTATTTATTTTGTTAAAATCTCTTTAAATACTGTGTTATATATGTAATTCAGATTTTATAACATACTAAATTACGTAGAAGTAAAAAAAAAAACTTATAATTAAAAGATTCCTATTTAAGTCAACAGATGGCGAAACTGATGCTTTCGTCAAACCGGCAAGCGAGTGCTGAGATCGCTAGTCTTTCAATATATGCGGCCGGGACCTACAGTTTAAAGCAAATTCCAGTAGAAACCTAGCCATTCGAACATCCCGTGCCCCACTTAGCATAAGAAATACATGCAGCATTGATAGCCGTTATAGGGCAAATAGCTGATTACACATGCTCAGATAGATTCAGCAAATACATAATTTCCCTAAGGCAAACATAAAGACTGCCAAATTTGAAATAAAGACTGTAATGACAGGCATCGTTACGGAAATAGGTCCACATCTTTGACCACAATTGTACTTGTAATATGGCTGTATACAAGTGCTATTTATATATTTTCTTCGTTTCATCACGCACAAAGTTATGATCAGGTTTCCAGTAATTCTCAAGCTTAAGCGATAAGTTAATGCCTTCGCTTCAAAGAAAATTTTTATTAGCTATGTTAGAAGAACCCCTCTCTTTATCCTGATAACCAAGCATTTTCAGATCTACATAATCCAAGATTATCTTAATTAGAAAAGGGTGAAGCTCTTTTGAGAAAGCCATGCCATAATTTTGTGATGTACACTCTTAGACACACACAAAAAAAAGAACGACGCACCAAAAAGGGATAATGCAGATTGGACACAAACTGACATGCATGTAGGTTTCGACGAAAAATACAAAATTTTAAAGGTTGGTGGCCAATAAATGAACATATGACGCTGCAGCGTATCAAAACTGCGCAACTGAAAGGATATTAAAGAGGAGAAATTTTGATTCCAGGTCATAATTATGATTCCAGATAAGTTCTTTGCGAATTTCATTCCGTGTACGCAAATAAATAGTAACTATGCTTCGCATACAGGTGCACAAACAAAGAAGCCAGATCAACGAAGCCATTCGGTCTAATCGGCGAATCGCACAATATTTGGATAAGAGTGATGCCACTATTAGATGATGTTGGCAGGAATGGGTGACCCATGGCCGAACGTAGCATCAAGAAGGAAGCGGTCGGCCTAGAGAAACTACAGGACGCGATGCCCCAGCAATCGTCTGAGCGGCACTCACAGCCCCAGATTCATCATTATCATCGATCGTACGTGTAACTGGTGCTTCAGTGACCGCAAGGACCATTCATAGGCGCCTCAGAAAAAGGGGGCTAAGCTCACGGCGCCCCTTGCGCCGACTACCATTGACTAATGTACACCAACAAGCCCGTTTGCAGTAGTGTCGGACACATTCAACCTGGAATGTCACTGACTGGAGTAGGATTGTCTTCAGTGATGAGTCCCGCTTCGAACTGAGTCTCGATGACCAGCAAATACATGTGTGGAGACTCCCTGGACAGCGGTTGGATACCAACTCGACTATCTTCCGTCATACGGGCTGACAACCAGGAAGGATAGTCTGGGGTGCCATTTCATTTCATAGCAACACCCTTTTAGTTGTTATCCGTGGCACCCTTACAGCACAGCGGTCGTCGACGATATTGTATTCCCCGTTGTGTTCCCCTTCATATTACGTCCTCCTGTGCTTAAATTTCAGTAAGATAATGCCCGACCGCAAAGGGCGAGAATTTTTACTGCTTGTCTTCTTGCTTACCCAACGTTACCTTGTCCAGCAAGTTCGCCGGATCTCTCTTCCATTGAGCACTTTTGGAGCATTATGGGCAGGTGCCAGTTGGACAGAATTTGGCACGATATCCCGCAGGAGGACATCCGCCAGCTCTATCAATCAATGCCAAGACGAATAACTTTTTGCATAAGGGCCAGAGTTGGACCAACGCATTTCTAACTTTTTCCCTTTGTAAAGTTGTTTTTCTCAAATTGTAATCATTTGTTTTTCTGTACATGTACATCACATCCACCATTTTTGTCCCATTCGGATTACTCCTTGGTGCGTCTTTATTTATTTATTTTTTCTAAGAGTGTTGTATCAAGCAATGTGTAATTCATAAATAACATATCAAGAAGTACAAGAAACACGTACACTACTGGTATTCTACCATAATTAAGGTGAGGGGAAATTATAGGAATCGGTTGTTTTCTTATTGTTTGTGCAAGGAAAGCATTTTTCAATGCCTGTTTTGTATATTAAATACCCTCCTTTCATACCATCAGTATTGTCACCTTAAGATAAGTCACAGAAAATATTGAATGGAAATTTGGTAGAAGTTTAACTTATTCCGTAGCTAACTGGACTGACTAGAATCTGGTAATCACTAGTTAAATTTTCAAATTAGTAATGATGACAGACTTTGGTATTGTAATATCATAACCTTTCACACAAATCACTGAAATCACATAATAATCTTTTATTATGAGTCCTCTCCCCAGAGCTATGAAAAAAGCAATCGAGATAGAAACAGTTCAAAAAGAAAGAACTTCCTAAGTTAACTACGTCTAGCCAACTTTACGAAACAAAGCAAAGAAAATTGTAGATCTTGTCTCGCTCAGTCAGTGACTGTTACTTGTCGCCACTCTAAGACATATAGAGTTACGCATTTCTATCACGGCTATTTATGTTATTGCAGTAAGTAAACAACAGACAAATCAGTATTGGGAACGATTTAGAGACAGCTTAAGAAAAAAATCCGTAGTTGGAAAAATATATTTCTACCAATATACATGAGAATGCAGAAAAGTAAATTCAAGTAAAAAGTACCAGGGAGTAGATTTTAAATATCCTTAATAGTTTTCAAACCTAAAAATACACATATATTCTTTCAAAAAGTATATAAAACCCATAAAACAGACACATTAATCTCCTTTCAATTATCGTAAAAGCCAGAAAGACGCAAGAAAAAGCTTTATCGCCCTGATGTAAGGTGATTAGAGAATGTCTGAGCCTCATATAAATCACGAATCTATGTTCTACTCATTGACTTTCAGTTAAGAATATAATGCACCCGCAGAAGATCCTTAATGCGTATGTTGAAAGAGAGAATCACATATTTTAACTCTAGCAAATGAACTATGCTGAAAAAATCTTATGTTTCAAGTGTTAAAAGTTTTGACAGTATAATATTCTTGTACGGTTTATATATATATATATATATATATATTGCTGCTTTTCGGCTGACAGCACAGGGTTATGAAAACGATCATTTAAAGAGACCGATCTTTTTATTAAAAATTTGAAATAGTTCGATCGTAAATATGCCCTTCTTCAGTGGGTTTAATGAAAGAGTGAATATTACCATTCTATTCAATTTGATGTATGAAAAAATAGTTAACGTTACTTTTTAAATACACTGCACGTAATTATGAAAGCTATGACCATAGGACCATAGGAACAAATGGCTAACTGTGTTGCCTAGGCCAACGCCTTCAAACACAGATATTTCATAAGAATATCATCTGAGAGCAGAAGTACCACAGAAATGAGTAATGAAAGTTCGTAGAATAGCATCAAAAGTTCAGGAAAATGCAACACAAAAAGTGAAGCAGAGAGTCTTTTGGTCAGAACTATGGAGGTTTAAAGAACAGTTCTCATTGGATGTCTCCTGGATCCTCGAGTTGATTCGCTGGTGGGTGTGGAGTCAATGGCTGTCTGTAAGCTGGATTTCAATTGGCAAAATGAGAGAGAAGAAATAAAAGTGATTGAATAGAGATATAAGGTTCAGAATCCGTGAGTTCAATAACAACGAAAATGAGCAAATCCAAAAGGATTTACTAGGAGACAAAAGTAATAAAGCTAGAAGAAAGTTTAAGGATAGTAAATAGGTTTTTATTTTATTTTATAAAATTTTTAAATGTTTTTTGCCTTGGCAAGGCCAAGAATAGTTTTTTATATTTTTTATTTTTATTTAAATGACGAAGACAAACAAAAAATTAAGACGAAAGACTCAGGATGGCACGAGGCCTTTTCCTGTTAATGGGGTCAGAGTGATCATAATTTGCAAGATTAGATAAAAGTTCATTGTCAATAGAATTGTGAAAGTTAATAGCTTGATTTTTGAGATAATTTCGAATAGTAGGGATTCCTAACTCCCTATAAATACAAGTATTTCTGAAATACCAATCCGCTTTAACAATTTGTCGAATGGTGCTGCTCTGAGCAGATGCGAGTTTTTTAATATTGATGTTTGCACAGTATGACCACGCTGGCCCTCCATAAGTTAACATAGGACGAAGATGGGAGTTATAAATGAGCATTTTTTTGGCTAAGCTTAATTTGCTGTTCCGAGAAATTATAGGGTAAATTAATCTTCTGGCTGCTCGGAACTTGTCCCTGACGTGGAGGATATAGTGTTTCCAAGTGACATTTTTATCTAATACGACACCAAGTTATTTGACAGTATCAGACCAGTGGATTTTTGTGTTTCCTATTTGTATTTGGTGACTGTTGAAAGACTTTTTACGTTTAGATGTAAACATGACAGCAACGCATTTTTCAGAATTAATTTTAATTTTCAATTTGTCGAGCCAATTTTGAATGGAGGACATATAGGTATTGATGTATTTTGCAGCATATTTGAAACTTTTGTTGGTGGCGTAAATGAAAGATATGAACAAATGGTCGAGTTTTTTATCGCAAATTCCGGAAGAAGAAATAAATTTCAGCGTCTCGTAGAGATCTTACACAACACAGCAGAAGAAGAAAAGATGGAATTAGCCGGAAGCTGTTCGAAAGACAAAACAAATAGCGCACAGGTCAGCGGAATCTTCCAATTCAGAGAAAAAAATTTACTGACGCAGCTTTCTAGTTCTACTAGAAAACAGACAGTAAAACAGATCTCCACAAGTGTATGTATGCGTGAAGTTGCCATAGAGTCTCTTTTAAAGAGAACAAGTCCTCTTTTTTTCCTGAACGTTTTGTTCCCTCTAATTTTTTTATATTTTGTTGCTTTTTGTGCTCTTTTTTTCCTTAGATGCTTTTTGTACTCTTTTCTTCCTTAGATTCTTTTTGTCCAATCTTTTTTTATAGTACATCGTCTGCTTTTGTTAATTAAAAATAATTTATTCGATTATTACCTATGGCAATTCAATTTTCAAGAGACTGACCCAAGTTAAGCTTTGCTTTTAGAGTGGAGATTTTTTTAAATTGTATAATTATTACTATTAGATTTTAGAATTATGAATTTAAAGTTATTGTTTTGCTTTTATTTAAAAAAATTTTGTTTTATTAGAAAAATTATAAATATATTTTAACAAAAACTTTTTTTCCAGAAATATTACTTTTATTTATGTAATAAAATTATATATTATATTCCTATATTATATATAGTATATAATAACATTAAATGTAAAATATATTGAACATATTATACATATTATATTCGTATATTTCGGTACACCGTCCTCTTTAGGTTCTGACAACCCTATGTTTATATATTTTGTGACAATCTGAGTTCGAGAATGTAAACATTTATAATGTTTATCAGGCGAAGAATAGGATTAGATTTTAATAAGAAGAATTATACGGTTAAAATACTTTAAAGCGAAAACTGCTCGCAGAACTCGTATAACCAAAGTAAACTGCAAGACATGCTAAATGAGTCTCTTTTATTTTCGGTGTAGTGAGACAAACAACGCTACTTATCGCGGCAACAATTGTAGACACAGTCGTAAATGTTGACTAAAATTTTGGAAAGTCTTTTCGATAACAAACTAAGAAATTGTGCAAAGCATTTTACAGAGACTATCATCGTGGAAATAATGCTCTAAAGAAAGTTGTTTGTCGATATTTAAACAAATAGTACCTCGTATTCTGAAGAAATTGCTTTAGACTTCGTTGAGTTGATAAGTGTTTTTAACGAAGGCATTTAACAGATTGTTTTAAACTAATTGATTGAAATGCATATAATGCAAATATACTTACATTCTCTATATCAGGCATATTATAAAGAAGCATATTATTATAAATCTAAAAAAATGCGGTATATTATTTTTATATTTATAGCATTGTGGAAAGGAATATACACGAAATTAATATGGATCTTTATTTGGGCGTCATCACACTTCGAGTTGTATAGGCCTGCTCTACATAGGTTATTGAAGAAGCGATTTGAAGGAAAATCAAAGAAACGCTTCTTATGAACAAACAGTAAAATTTAAATTTATATCTCCCTGCACACGAAACCTTTTTTTTTATGAATAGCAAACAGAAAAGAAAAACTTTGAAAAAACTGCCCGACATTTTCATGTGTATTTTAAAAATATTATGTAAAATATTACTGAAAAAAGGGGTGAATCATATACATCAGGTTTTCTCAACCTTTTTCGCGACCCCCTTCAATGGTTTCCACCTACCATGGGACCACCCCCCTCTCTGCATACATCAATTTAAAGGTCATTTAAAACGATAAAAAAAGACTAAAAGGCATTTTACATAATTTGAATTCCAATTAAATATTTAACTAGGTGGCCCGTGCGTCCCTTTCGCATGCGATTAAAATAAGATAAATTTTATAGCGAGGTTAGTGGTTTGTAGTAGGATGGAAGAAATTTGTAGCATTTGTTCATTTGTAGCAATTGTTTATTTGTAAAATAACAATGGTGCGCAAGGATATTGCAAAACCAATTACAAAATGCCTTTGGCCACAATAGTGGAGGTGAAGCATAAGACAAAACAGGGGAACATGAAATATGTACACTTCAAACCACCTTTGTAGACAATATTAAAAGTTCAATGTGACACAAACTCGCGGTAAATGCGATATTTACGTTAGAAAACCTCTTTGTGCACACTATTTGACCATGCCGTTTCGACGCATGCAGGGAAAGATCTTTAAGGCCAACAGTCAATTTTCACTTCGATTTTCAAACAAACAATACAATGTGTCATTCTGAATAAACAATTCGTCAGAAGCGGAAAGTTTAATCTGTTAATTGGTACCCAAATTATCGAGTTTAGTTAAGTATGAAGGAGAGAAAGGGATCTTCACAAAAAAAAAATCCCCTTCTAGAAATAATATACATAGCTTTTCCAAGCAAAAATAATAATGCACACCTACGCGGATGTTGCCAATTAATAAAATCACAGAATAATAATATAAGGAAACGATTTTTAAAATTAAAGGTTTAGTGCGATTTATAATGGTAAAATAAAAAAAAGCTAGCTCGTGCCATCTAGGGTATGAAAAATTGTTTATAGTGTTTATACTTCGATTTTTAAACAAACAATAAGATGTGTCATTCTAAATTAACAATCTCACGAAGCGGAGAACTTAATCTTTTAAATAGTACCTCATTTATCGATTTTGGTTAAGTATGAAAGGAGAAAAAGGTATAAAACCCAAAAAATCCTTATAGAATAATATATATAGATTTTAAGAAAAATGAATTTTGTAAGAAATGGAGGACCTTGGAGAAACATTCATACCTCAATCAAAGGTATGTAAAAACAAGAACAGAACAGATACTAAATAAAAAAAAATTGCACCTCCGCATTGTTTCAGAAATACCAAAATGTGGTTTGTCTTTAATGGATTCATAGACAGGTATGTAAATATGAGGTTATATTTCTTTATATGGGCATTCTTTTATACCAAGGAGAGTTTTTAATGTTTTCTATAAAACATTTTATTGTTTGCAGTTTTTATTTGCTAAATTAGGAGATGCATAATAAATGAGTATCAGATCAAAATATGTGGTCTAATTACAGTTCAAGGATTTACTAAAACGGGTTTGCAAAACATAATTTGTCTTGTGAAAGAATTAATTTTTACTTCGAAAGTAATTCTTAAACTCTATCTTCCCAACTACTTCCTAATACAGTTTCCATTCAATTATTTGAAGGTGGAAAATATGGTCTATCTTTATAGTATTCATAAATAGGTATGGATATATGGGGTTATATTTCTTTATATAGGCATTCTTTTAGACCAAAGATACTATTTAATGTTTTCTATAGAAGTATTTTTTTCGCTTGCCGTTTTTAAGCTAAATTAGGAGATGTGTAACGATCAAACTACGTGAACTAATTACAGTTCAAGGAATTACTAAAACTGGTTTGCAAAATATAATTTATCTTGGGAAAGAACTAGTTTTTACTTCGAAAGTACTCCGTAAATTCAAACCTCCCAACGACTACCTATTAAAGTTTATTGAGCACAACAATTTTTAGATTCTTTAAGGCTAGTTACATTTTCAAAAAAAAACCTAAAAGGGGAAAAAAACTAATATACTTTTTTCCTTAAACGCATCTTTCTGTCTTTTATTTGCATGGAAAAAAAAGCAATTTTCCTCTTTTCTGGAAGTTGCATAAAAAATTATTCAAGTTTGCTTCATTTTTAAACATTTTTCACAAAATGTTTCTTTTTGTTCACGAAAATATATTTCAAAAATAATCAATGGAGAATTTTAAGTATTGTTCATAAAAAAGAAATTTCCTCTTTATGGATTGAAATAATTTTTAGTTTAATTTTGAGATTCATTTTTCAGAAATTTTTTGAATGAAATTATGTAACTCCTTGGGTGAAAATAAAGCTCTTTATATCAAAGTCGTTAAATTAGGCTGGCGAAAAATGAATTTAACTAAGTCTTAACAAATATTACAAAATAAAAAAAATAATGAAAAATACGGAATTCAACTGGATATTCACTATATTAAGAAAGGTTTTTCACAAAATATTTTATACTCATATGCGCTGTTATTCAAATATATGAAACATGATTATTATTTATACGAAAATAATTGAAAGCGAATATATTGGATATGCAGCTTCTTTCTATCCACGATAACAATAGTTTTTAACTTTATATTCAGAAACTGTGCTTTGTGGGTATTAATGAGGAACGTCAATCATCTTAAACCGACATTGTAGCCGACACCTGCATTAAGCCCAAACCTGATGGACGTACATACAATATCTACATTCCAAACCCTCTGGTATTGTAGGTATAGTCCAGTATGTATTGTCCAAAGTGAGAATATCCCACAATGTATTGTTTACACATAACACATAATTTACGGTACACTATATAGTTATCAATAATGTACACGTCAGAACATGGCAACGTAAATATCTTCACTATACTTAAGTATTTAAGTGCTTAAATATATTTGCGAATTTGTTTCAGTACTGATCAATCTATCTGCATCTATATAGATACTCAGAGAAAATGCGATATATAGAGAAAAACATATATAGGATGACCCCGACATACGCAAACTCGGAGTTACACGGTTTTTGACTTTACTGTGACGTAGTGGAAACATTTTCCCTTAAACCGGGTTATTTCGTGAAACTGAAAGACTATTGTGTATGGGGCGGCACGTTTTGATTTTAGCCGCCCTTTTGAAAATAAAGTCTGAAAAGCATTTTAACGCGTTTTGCCTTTTTTCCGGTAGTTGTTTTTCATACAGCCGCTAACAGTACGTTTGTCAGAAGGTGTGTCCAGGAGATCGACGCCCGAACAATTAGTTACTAAGGTGTTTTTGTCCAAGTCTCCAGGAGTCTCGTGTCAGCGACAGGATGGCGGCAGGCGTCACGGAGGTGATCACCGGGGGAGGTCTAAAGTCTCCCACTGTTCGGAAGGTTGGTCTGCTGAAAGAGATTAAAAAGACGAGATACGGGGCAATAAGACACATAGTGAACAGAGATTTCATCGACATTGGTTTCCCTAGGAAGCTGTCGTGAGAAATTGACACAAAGAACTAGAAAAGCGAGTTCTCGGAGATGAGACGGCAGACGCAGTACGCCTACACGGAAGAATGTTATGCAGCGGGCACCTGGCTCGATTTATTTAATTGTACATATCCAATCTAATTTTTTTTCTTTGACTAAAATCAAATAAAAATGAGTTTTCTCGCCAATTTTACTGTCCTCTCTGGTAAGTTCGACTGACGATAAGAAAAGCGTGCTGTAACGGTTACGACATTACATTACCCTTTTTCATCTTTTTAAATCTTGGAATGAAATTTCCAAAACACTTTAAACAGAGTCTGGATTAAACTTCGTCCAGCATTTTTTTAAACGAGACGGAAACAACGACTGAAATTGATCATATTGCTCGTCTTATAGAAGAAGTTGTCGATTTTGCAGTGGCAATTTGACATGGTAGTCGATGGACGAACTCTTGGATTATAATCTTCAGGAGCTTACTGTCGATGATCTCATAGAGATGCACGCTCAAAGCATTACTGAAGAATCCGATATTTCAGATTCAATTCCTCGAGAAAACCTAATGACAATTTTAAAATTGAAAGAAGGTCTTAGAGCAATTGAGAAAGGGTTACAGACTTTAGAGAATACTATTTGGTACCCCTCAAAACATAGCGGCTAGAGAGGAAAATAAATGTACTAATACACAAATTAGACTCAACACATCATTGCCAAATGTTGAAAATCATAATAATACGCAGAAACAAATTAATTTTTAAGCGGCCTCGTGATTAGTGAGTATCTAAATCCAGATTTAAAAATGACACTGAGCATGCGCAGAAAGCAAATTTTTAATTGTAAATTATCGCTAATTAAACAGCGCGAAATAAACCATTTGCATCAGATTTAATCTTATATTTCACAAACATAATTATAAAAATAAAAATGGCAGAGAGAGATCTAGAGAGACTCCTCGGCATTGAAACATGTCACTGAGCATGCGTAGAAACAGTGAGTTTCTAAAGCCATATTCAAACATGCCACTGAGCATGCGCAGAAATCAAATTTTAATTGTAAATTATAACTCAATAATAAAATTTCAGTTAAAAAAACCAAATTTGACAAATCCACAGATTACAATCTTTCGTTTAAGACCAAAATGAAGTAAATTGATGCAGTAGTTTTCTTTCACGGACTGCCCAAAAAGTCGTCTTAGCAACTTAAATATATAGATAGACTCTTATAAAAGATCGCCAGATCACGACAAAGCAGCGAATAGAAAAATGTTTATCTGCTATGAAGAAATTCTTCTAGAAAAAAAGGCATTAATAGGGTAGACTACTTCGGATTGGATATATTAAAACCATCACATTTTCTTGTACAAATGTATCTTGTACAAATGTCTTGTACAAATATCTTGTACAAATGTATAATATTAATATGTAAAACAATATTTTAATTTTAATACAATATTTTTCCCTTCAACTAATGGTTTTGTAAAATATTGGTCCATATTAGGCAAAATGTATATGTTGTATTTAGATGCAAAGTTGTACCCTGACGTACACGAATTCGACTTACGCAATCTTTTGTGGGCCCCACCTATCGCGTAACTTTGGGATTATTCCTCTACAGAGGCTGTTCACACATTTTTTAGACGATGTATATTGTATTCACAAAACTAAATTACATAAAATTCTTGTGTTTTAAATGTTCTATTTGACATCCCTTATTCTGAACTATCTTTCGATCCCGCAATTTCCAGGATAATAATGCCTTTTGAAGTGTCAGAAGAGGTATTCTATCCCATTCCTCCTGAACAGCTTTCCAGAGTCCTGTAAGGCTTTTGGGACGACGTTTGGATAATGCAGATTTTAAAAGTCTGAAAGCACAAAAATCCATAGGTGATACATCGGGAGATTTAGTAGGCGTATCAGTGTAGGGTATGGCCTTGATGCCAGTTTTTTGTTCCATTTCTTTTAGGATATTTACAGTGGATTTTGATGTGTGACTGCTAGCTTTGTCCTGATGGAGTCTCACAGATTGATGGCACTGTGGGTAAAGCGATGGTATTTCATTCAGAAAAATTGGTGATAAAATATGTTCCTGATAGTATTTGGAGTTAACCTTGACATTTTTTTCCACTCTCTTTATTTTTAACTTGCCATTATAAGAAAAACCAGAAACAATCATGAATCCCTTAGAAAAACTTTCTTTCGATTCTTTGAACCATGTATTTAATTTTTTTCTCCCCTTTTATGATAATAAATGGCTCTTTTTTTGTTGCAATCATTTAAATACACCCATGATTCATCTATTGTGACAATTGTTTTCCATTTTTCTTTGGATAAATGTTTCTCATATAGAATTCTGCAGTGTGTCCTGCGTTCAGCGATATGATTTGGAAGAAGACGATGCACATTGGTTTTTTTCGCTTTTGCTTTTTTTCGCTTGCGTTTTTTCTCTTTATGAACAATACAAGATTTAAATCAACGAATATCATTTTGTTTACAGTGGACACCGAGCATTTTAATGATTTTGCAACTGTCCTTTGACTAGGGGGATTTTCTTTTAACATTAAACAACGTACCTTTGCAATAGTCGAAGATGTCCGTTTTTTCCTTGGATACTTGCTTGAAATTTTTGTCCCACTTGAGGCACCAATTTGACGTTTTTTTTTCCTTTCTTGTTGACGATATTACCTATCGACGCTTTAGATATCACAAAACCATGACTCTCACATCGTTTTTGGATAACGGAGTATGCATATTTCTCTTCGGAAAGAGCATAAATGTAGCCTTCGAACCACTGCTTTGTTAAAAACGCCATTTTGATTAAAATCAAAACTTTCAAGCCGCAGACGATAATTTTGACTTTTAAAAGCATAGTACAATTGCAATTATTTCTTTTGCAGCAAACGGTTTTTTATTACCGCTTACCAAAATCGTCTAAAAAATGTGCGAACAGCCTCTGTATATACATGCTATATACGTAAATATATATATATATATAACATAAAAACCCCTAAATCCCTTTCAAGATTCTAATTTCTTCTAAATTTCCTTGGGCGTAGATTAATTTCGTTTTCGATTAATCAAACAACGAATTTCGTTTTCGATTAATCAATTTCGGTTAATTAAAGAACAAAGACAGCTACAGCGTTCCCCCGAAATTTCCAATTTCTCTCACATCCTTGCATAAGATATCACATGACCTCTGACATCAGAGTCATGAGTTCAGCCAATGGCTACAGTCATTTTGATCACATGGCAAGACGCTCGTGAAGTTTATAAATGATGAAGCATGCCTCCAGGAGCACAGATTTTGGCGTGGCTCTGTTGCCTAGTAAACCGCCGTCATTGATGTTAAAAAATGGATAAATAAAACTTATTTTTTAAATGAAGAGATTCGTCTTATTGGTCGCAACTACAAGTTTCTGAACTGTGACATGTCGACTCCGGTCTCCGTTAACATGGGACTGGGTTGGCATGTTACATATATATGTTTATATATACGCTTATTTATACACACACACACACTTATATATATATATATATATATATATATATAGAGAGAGAGAGAGAGGGAGATAGAGAGGGGGTTGTTTGGGAAACCATACAAAGATCTCTAACAATACCCATTTCACATTTAATTTGTATATCACTTTATATTTTCTATGCATTTGTCCGTGATAAATAAAATGGGAATTAAATGCATTTCCTAATGAGAATTGATTTTAAATAAAGATATATTGTGAGTTTCGTTTCGGTAATACTGACACAAATACTAAGGAATTGTCCTTAGTCACTTCCAGGATTAACCGGATCCGTATTCAATCACCGTACGAAACCCATAATCCTTTTCCTTTCCCAGGGAAGAAGAATGAAAGTGATTTATTATCTACCTCTGCAGGTTCGAATTGCTTCATTTGATTACTCAGTATTTAGAGAGCAGTGTTTAATCTATTTATAAGATTCTAGATCACTTAGTAGGGAGATATACCGAAAATGAAAGGGCATTTGTGGAAGACGAAAATTTGTCTGGGAAAGTATATGTGTTTTATAATGAGCATAAAAGAAAACAATAAACATTTCTATGAAGGATCATGGAATCAAAATGACAAATTGGAGGTTGGTATTATACGGTTAACATACTTATTGCTCTTATAGTCATAGTGATTAAAAAATCTCCAAAGTTTTGTATATGGAATCAAAAAGATAAAATCCGAGCATCATAATGAAATTATGACTCATAAAGCAATGATTACTCTCTAAGCAATTATGACTCATAATGTTTTCGATTTTGAATCAGTTTATTATGATCAACAGGAACCGAGTCAAATTTTTACAGGTGGGAAAATTGAAAGCGACGAAATGACTTTTTCGTGTTATAGGGTTATAGTAATGCGGGTATATTATGTACAGAGTTATAAATGACTTAATATTTCTTTTTTGTGTGAGTACCTCCAAATATGTATAAAAGTTCGTAGAATGTGTACTCGTAATTATATTTCAAGAAACTGTCTCAACTATTATAAATAATTCGACCGAAAGTACATTCAATAGACTTTTAATGTATTTGATGTCATACTGTTTTCGACAACAGCTGTTCTGCATACGTGGAATTCTTAATTTCCTGTCACATTATGCAAGGTATTGTAAATGATTACCTCAGTTTATAATTAAACTCTGGTTATAATCACCACTACATGATATTCGCCCATATTACGATTAAATAACATTACCCACTTAAAGTTGCTGTTTACTAACCCTATTGGATCCACTAACCTCAACGTTAACCTATGGAGAAAATGTGTCTAAGGATTGCCGACTTGTAATTAAATTTTTTTAATTGTACTCTGTAGTAGAGAACGCAATTTTGTATCTTGAGGCGTTTTTCGTTCTTAAAAAAAAATGAAAATATTTTTAAATTTAAATTATTCGTGGAAAAATCTGCCATAGTGTTTTAAACGCTCCTAAATTCCTGTGGTGGATGAAACTTATCAAATGAATTCTGTTGCAAGGTGCAGAAATGTTCAGATTATCTGAAATTGTCTTTTTTATTGGATTATCAGCATTTATCTAAATGTAAATAGTACGAACGTACACACACACATTCTTGGTCCCGTATTCTTGGGATACATGCCATCCAACCCCGTAAGGAATAGGTTAACACTGAGGTGAGTGAATCCACTATGGTTAGTACACATAAGCTCTAAAAGGGTAAAGACAGACACTATCTTTTACTACAAAACTTTGGCACTAAAAAAATCGTTAAATACCGTAGTTAAGTTATTTACCATGTTTTTTTCGTAGAGTACGTCTGTATAATATTGCTTTTAATTCTTACATTAATAGGATAGGTAAATTCAAGACATCCAGAAAAAATTCATATTTTATCTTGTATTCCTATACGATTGAAACAATGTGGATGTTCTTCTACAATTCTTATAATGACTTAAAAATTCTTCTATTTTAAAATCTGATCCGTTTCTTGTAGACTGTTCTCAGACTTTAACGAACTAGCTTAACAGTTCGAGTTGGAACTAAAAAAAACTGAGGATTATTTTCTCGATGTTTTATACATAGAATAGAATGTTTAATGATGTTACGTAATCACTTTTTATGCGTCTCTTTACTGTTTGAACAAGGAGCTTAGTTTTGAAAAGAATTTTTAAACAGATTTGCTTAGAAACTTCTTGACGTAAAACACTATCCTTTTTTCTAGATAACGGAAATTTTTAACGTATGTAACACTCTACAGTTTTTTTCCTTTTTTTCTAAAATTGCTAATTTTAGCAAAAATTGTAAAAACTGATAACGATGCTGCTTTTGATCTCTTAAAAGCAAAAGCAAAATGCGAATCCCTCTCATAATTTTCCTAGATCAAAACAAGTATCTTTGCAAGGGAGTAGCAAGCATAAATACTCCTTGAAAATTTTCAAACTGTGTATGATCCAACTTTAAGAAAATGCTCCACCTAGATACCGTAACATCAATTCTTAAAAACCTAAACGCATAAGGCTGCTGTGTACTAAACATAATGGGTTAGCTCACCTCAATATCAACCTATGGAGAAAATCTGTCTACTATTTATAGTTACATAAATGCCGAAAATGGAATAAAAGGGATATTTTCAGATAGCCTGAACTTTTTCGCACCTTGCAACATATTCATTTTATGAATTTCGTCCACCAAAGGAATTTATCAGTGTTTAAAACACACTACACCAGATTTATTCCCCGAATATTTTAAATTTTAAAATATTACTTGCATTCTTCTTAAAAAATGAAAAATGTCCCAATTTGTAAAACTTCTTTCCCTATTACGTAGTACATTAATAAAAAATCTTTAAATCTTAGCCGACAATCCTTGGACAAATTTTCTACATACGTTGACAGTGAGGTGAGCGAACCCAAAAGTATTAGTACAGAACAACGTTAATGATATCTCACTTGATTCACAGTTCCTTAGACTGCAGCCAGTTTTACTGTTATTGCTGTTAAAAGGTGTTTATGATTCTTGGCTATTTCAGATACAGTCGAATCCCGTTATAGCGAACCTAGGATGTAACGAATTCCCGGATGTAACGAACGAAAATTTTGGTCCCGCCGTTTTCCTACTGTATTTAATGCTAATTTATCCTATTACAGCGATCCTCCGAAATATTAAGAATCTGTTATAACGAACATTTTTTTTCAGTCGACAACTGAATTTTTTTAAATTTTCAAACTTTTTAAGAATGTTGAAGATACAATGAATGTTGTGAAGAAGCAAAGAATGTTGAAAAACAAGATGATGAAGATTTACTTACCGCGATGTGGATAGAAAATAACAAAATTTCCTCATTCTCAGATTGTGGCGTGCAGTTGTTCGAAACATGTGATGATGAAGTAATTACATGTGAAAATCCGACTGATGAAGATATTGTGGAAAAAATTAAAAGGAACCCTTCTGAAATCGAAGATTCTGCTTCTGATGCTGCTGAAGAGGGACACATAAATGATAAAATCTCCAGCATCTCGGATGCTACTGCAGCGATGAGTGCAATTAATAAATTTTTGTCAACACAAACAGTGGAAGAAAGAGGGTTGGAGTCATTTGATGTATTGGATGAAGAAATTCATAAAATGTTTTTGAAATCGGCATCACGTCAGCAGAAGATTACCGATTATTTCTGTATCAAAAAAGTGAGCAACTATTAAAGATAAAATCAATTAATTTCCATTTGTCTTCATTTTTAGTTAATTTAATTAGTATTGTGTCAGTTTAATGTAATCGATTTTAGTCAATTTAATTCATTAACGATCATTTTTTATAGATTTTATCATTCTTTCAATACGTCATTATTGAATATACATAGCAACTAATGAGTTATACATTTTGTGAACTCTAACATTTTTCTTAATGGCTCGAATACAGCGAACCACTGGATATAGCGAACAAAACATTTGGTTCCTTGAAGTTCATTATAACGGGGTTCGACTGTATACGGTTTGACAGAATTGAGGAATGGGGGAATATATTAGCTCTGAAAGTTACTAGCCAAATCAAAGCTTCTTAAAACTTTAACAAAATGATTTTTTACCCTTTCAATTCATGGATGTTGAATATTATTGTACTGTAAGGGTAACAAACATATTTCAATTAGATATTAGGAACATCCATGTGTTTTGGAAACTTCATGTGAAGCCATGATAGTCTAATCAAAAGATGGGTTTAAAACAAAATCAATTTATATATCATAAAGGAAAACAGAAAAAATTATATATAAATCATAGTATTTCTTCACAAAAGCAGAAAATTTCCTTATATAAAATTCACTTTATTTTGCACAAGTGTTCAGCTATTAGATAAATTTAATGTATAGAAGACATTTATGGTAAGTTAAGCTTACATAGTATCTTGCGTAGAACACTATTCATAGTTAACTACGTTCATTGGCACACCCACGATTTAATCTTAGGAGGGGGGCGAGTTGAACGGATAAAAATATTTATAATGCAAATTTAATATTCATAATGCAATTATATTTCTTTGGGGGGGGATCCCCTTGGCCCACCCCCTGTGTGTGCCACTGACTACGTTATAGTGACAAGAGACATGGAGAGAACTCTCATGGAACCGCAGTTGCATATATACAATTCTCCAGGGTACCAGGGTGCATTGGACCTAGGTTTCGTCTTTGTTATGGTCTCCTAGCGAGACATAGAAGATAAGTAGGCTGGAGGCAAGATAATTGCCAATGAGGAATTTCTCTAAGTTTTTACTTTGGACTGACAAAGTGAAGTCATCTAACCCACATCGGACAGAACTATAGTCTATCCTCAATTAAGGTGAAAAATTCAGATTGCTTAAAAATGGCAAAATGGATGAATCACGGCCTTATGGGAGGTGCCACAGTGTAAAATACGTATATGCACCTCCAACACACTAGCTATTCTTGGACCTAGATTTCTTCCTCGTTATGGATTACGTCCTGCTGGGCCCATAACAAGCTCGAAACTGGTGCCTAAGGCTTACTGATCCGCTGGAGGTACAGTAGAGTCCCGGTAATCGAAAATGATTGGGACCAGACCCTTTTCGGATTAACGAATTTTTCGGATTAAGCGAAATCATTTTTATAATTACATAATAACATAATTAGATAATTACATAACTTAAATTACATAATAACATGGGATTACATAAATATTGCATATTACGTGTGATGACACAGTTTATTTTATAAGGTCTGTCTAAACATTATCACATCTCGGGAATAACGAAATGGGCAGCGGAACGCTGCCTAGTGCAGTACAGTAGAGTGTAAGATTTTAGACGATCAGCAAATTGTTGAAAAGGTTTTGAAAGAACCTGTCAACGTCTGAGACGAGAGTGAAGGTGAAGCACAGGGTGACAGGGAGCAGGGGGTATCCCACCTAGACGAGGCAGCTGTATTTGATATAGCTCTACGCTACGTAGAGAAACATTCCGCCGCGACCCCAACGGACACCATTTTTCTAACGCGCTGGCGTAATTTGGCTTCAAGGTAGAGGTATTCTTCTCTTCGACAAAAAAATTATATAAAAAAATAACAGATTTTTTCAAACCAATGTAGTTCAGTAATAATCAGTTCAGCACATTGTCTAATTTTGAATTTTCTTGTAATTTTCAGAAGTATACTTTATATTACTTTGTATCACTGTGGTTTTAATGTAACCTTAGTTATTTCTGACTTTTGGTTTCGGATTAAGCGGACTTTCGGATTACCGAAGTTCGGATTATCGGGACTCCACTGTATATACATTTACAATTACATACTTGAATGTAATTTAAACTTGATAAAAAATGCAGCAGGATATTAAGCATTTAGTTTACATAAAATTGTTTTGATCAATCATATTTCAAAAAAGAGTAACACGATGTAAATTTTAAAAGAAATATTTAACTGACTAGCATTTTACTACTCGAGGAAAATTCCTTTCATGTAAAACAATTTTTTTTTCAAAATCTGCAGTGTTGCAATTAACAGCATTTTGCGCCTGTTACGCGTTAAGTAACACATAAGATTTAAACTCCCATTTGAACATTGCATCAGACTGAACTAACATTATCAATAGTTCTTTCGAGATCCGGCGGTAAAACATTCATGAATCATTTTCGAAAACCCTCATCATAAAATATTTACATATTAGCCGGCATGTGATTCGAAAAGCGTATTTCAAGGAGGTCAGGTCGTTAATCTCTAAAAGTTCATGCCAAAACTAGTCACTTCGGAGCTTTTGAAGTATTTAGCGCTTTTCTCGTGTAATCCCTAGCGACTCTTGAAATTTCTGAAAACTGATGCATTAGGCTTAGCGCAACGTCATAGACAGACGTTGCCTGATGAGATATTTCTCATGTATCTGCCAGGGTTTCTGTCTGAGAAGTGTCACATATTGCAGACCAGCGATGTTTAAATTACAAAAGAAGAAAATGTCTTGACGCAGATGGCAGCGAGCTTTCACGCGAGGTTTCATGTGAAATGAGTTTTGGGAATGTAACAAGGGGTATAATTGAACGTAAATGACACCTGAAAGCCCTCTCTTAACTGAAATATATTTTATTTCTGCGGAGCGTTCCTAACTGTTGATTTGTTGCGTTTTAACAGTACACCCATTCATATTCCGTAATATCCACATGAAACAAACTTTAATGTGCAGTATTTCACGAGAGAAATGACTATTTCGTTAGACATCAATGCTTTGGGAGTCCCATTTATATGTCTCTTGTTCTAATACATTGTTAACGGGAATACATGATTAGCGCGTTTGAGAATATTAGCAGAGATGCATATTTGTATGATATCGGTACCAGTAGGTTACTGAAAGCATCAGGGCTTTCACTTTGTGAGGAACGGTATATATTTTGCAATATTTCCTCCCATAACGGGGTTAGTCTATTGGAAGTAAGCTTAGAATAGTCAGCTATCAGTTTCTATTCCCGTCTTTGGCAGAAGTTCTCAAAAATAGCACTCAACTACTTGAATTCTAATTGATGAAATGGTAGGAAGCACAGGAAAAATGTTTATCGTGGAAAAAGGCTAATATTGTTGAAATTTCAAAAGGAAAACAGCAATAGATATATTCATATAAGTAAACAATAGATATATTCAGGGGATATATTCAGCCAGTATTTGAATGGAAAATGATTTTTTGCATATATGCAATCTTGTGGAAAATTTCTTTTGTGAGATTTCAAGTATCGACAACATTGAAAATGCTTCAGGATTCTTAAAAAATATTTTTTTAATTAAAAATACTGGAAAGAAATATTTTCAAAGGTAAGATCTATTTCTTATTATAGTTCAACTACATTATATTCATAAAATTTTTAAATTTTGTTACAATTTAATCTTTAAATGCAATTTTCTCAGTTTGTAAAATTTTATGTTTTGCCGTAACATTTCTCAGAAACTGATAAAGCAATTTCTATAAAACTTGGTAAATACATTCATTTTGAAGCAAGGAATAATGTAGACTTCAAATTTAGTATTTTTAATTACATTAATTATCTCAAATTAACATGTTTTCAATAAAAAATGCATTTTTTCAAAATTTTGTAATTTTAATTTAAATTTTAAAAAAATTAAGTTTTTAATTGCTTAAAAATGGAGTATACGTTAAATATACATTAGTTTTACATCATTATCAATATTTTTTGGGACTATAGATCCAATAGTTTTGCTACAAGTCTTGCGCGCAATGGATACAAGCAAAAACACAATTTTAAAATTTTCATCAAAATTAAAATTAAAAACTTAATTAAAATATCAGTTGTAGAACATTGAAATAATTATGCTACATAGAAGATATATTAAGCTTTCAGTGGCAAAAATTTTATGTATTTATGTTTTATAGGGAATGAGAAATAAAATAAATGTTACATGATGCAAAATTGCACCTTCAGTGAAAATGCAAGACTCCTGAGACCCCTTAAATGAGACTTTTTTTATGTGCATCTCTGTTGTGAGGCCTGATATTACCTTTCAACGTAGTCGAAGTTTTTTCGATCTTGAAATGTGATGATAGACTAACTACGCATAAAATAATATTTTCATTATACGGGATGAATATTTATCACAAAGCTTTTAAAAGATGTTACCCTTGTTTTAATACTTATTTTTTTATTTTTAATTCGATTTTGATTCGATTTAGATTTTTTATTCAATTTGTGAGGTCTAGGGGGGGGAATAACTAAAACCGTCTCCCTTGTAAAATAAAGCATTATCAATTCTTTGTTTCATCACATTTAGATTCACCTATAAATGCTTAAGAAAACAGGAAGGTAAATATAAATGCTTAAGAAAATTAGTTCAGTTTGTATTTTCTCTATTTGTTTCTTACCTCAAAGCAATATAGTATAATTACAAAATTGAGTACCTTCAGGTTATTTTTCTTCTGCTATATTCTAATATATAGGGTGTGCCAAAAGTTCATAAAAACTTTAAAAATTCATAAAAAAGGAAGAAATTATGATAAAGAAGTGCGGTTTGTAAGAAAGGGCTTACAAGAAAGTCAGATATTTTTTAGCAGCAAAATAAAAATTAGTTAAAAAAAGTCACCGGTAGAAGGCGCTGTCGACCTGAAAAACAATGAACAGGACAACAGTACATTCCATTCATTTATTCTTGCTATAACAGTTGTTCAACATGACCTCCAAAAATTATGCGACACAACTTAGGTGAATATTAACAGCTTGATCAACAACACTCGATCATGTAATGGTAACATCTGTAAGCGAATGAGAAATCCTCGTGCATCACGGTCTTTTATTATAAGATTGATTTGCATAATTCTGCTGAACCTCTCGCATGTAAACGCCATCTACCGGTGAAATTTAATTTTTTTTTTTGCTGCTAAAAAAAATCCGACGTTCTTGTGAGCATTTACATGCAAAACGCACTTCTTGATGATAATTTCTTCCTTTTTTATGATTTTTTAAAAATTTTATGAACTTTTGGCTCACCCCGTATTTACATAACTATTCCTTTATTTGTTTTAACCTTATGTATTTATTTTAATTTTAATTCACAAAGTCGTCTTGTCATCAGACCAATAAAACTGCGAGAGATAGATAATAGCAGCTCAATACACTTAAGTAAAGACAAAAGAGAGCGCCCATCCTATCTACAGTCTACAATAACTGACAAAAACACCGAGGAGTCAGGACAGGTACTTTCATTAGGATATCGAAAAAGATGTAAATCTTCTGTATATAGCTTTCACACTCATTCCGAGTCTTTAAAGTATTCCTTAAGTTCGTGCAGTTATCTAATGATTAAAATGTCAATCGATATTTCGATTTCATGTAATGGATTTTAGATATTAGGGGGATTTAAAGGATTTTAAGAAATAGCACAAAAGAAATCTATAATTCAGCGCGGCACATTTTCCGTTTGGGACGTGTCTAGAAATGGGGGGAATATTGGAAAGAAAATTACCCATTAAGACAAAAGGTTTAAAATCATATTCTTCTTTCAGAACGTTTTTCTTGAAAGAATTTGCTTTGGGAATAGATAAAAGAGACACATTTTACCATGCCGCATTGTATCTTGAACATAAAATGAAATTTACCAGATCTGCATCTGTAAATGCCTTGTTTCAGTGATATTCAATAAACCTTAATCATATAGCTAAACATATCTAGCTATAGCACAATATAGCTAGATATTTTTAGTCGTATGGCTATGGGTATTCAGAAAGGGAAAGACAATTTCAAAAGTACACGTTGTAGAATTTGAGGACGACAAATGTGAAAAGAACTATAAAGATGAATAATATGTGACATATAACTCAGTAAGAGTTATTACAAAATTGATTGTCAGAAAAATTCAATTACCTATCCTGTGTATTTCAGTAGTGTTTGTTTCGTAATGCATAAAATATTAATTATTTCCTAAGTGTTTCCTATACCAATAAAGAATAATATATGATAATATATTATTGATATAATAATATATTGATATGATAATATATAATAGTCAATAATACAGGGTCATCGAAAAAGGTTGGACACATTTCGGAAGCTCATAATTCTGAAACTAATTGAGTAAATGGAATAATATTCTTTTCAAACAACTTTGCAAGTGTCCAAAATTTCTAAACGTAACTGGTATGCAAAATATTTCCTCCCTCAACAAAATTGTAGTGAATTTTCAAATCACTCTTTACGAGCTTAAAGCTAGAGGAATTAGAGTTTGTTTTTCACATGTCCGAGGTCATTCTAGTATTTTAGGGAAAGAAAGAGACGATTAGTTTGCAAAGCAAGCCACAAACCTAAGCACCATTGATCCTGTGAGCATCCCCAAACCTCACGTTCGCAATGAGAATCACAAAAAGACCATTATCTTATGGAATGAGCTGTACCAGAATTCATGAACTGCTTCTTTAACTAAACTATTTTTCCCCACAATTTCGCAAAGACTTAATAACAAGCCTTTCTTCAGTGATTTTCACTTAACAAAATTTCTCACTGGCCACGGCAATTTCCGTTGCTATCTCAAGAAATTTTGGATTATCGGACACAGATCTGTGCTCCTGCAGCGTGGGCGGGTTTGTAGAACACTTGCTTTTTGACTGCTCCAAGCTTACTGAAGGGAGAAGGGATTTTATTGGGGAATTGGATCCCTGTAACATTAGGTTTCCTCCTCCACTTCATGTTTTGGTCGACCACAAATTGGCTTTATTCTCATTCTGTAAATTTATTGCCTTTGCTGCTTCAGTTTTTAATTAGCCTTGTTTGTAATTAGTTTTTTTTCTTTTCTTTTCTTTGTTGTTTCTACTTACTTCTGTCAGCCTTGTGCTGTACTTTGTGCTGCACAAGACTGTCTTATTTTTAAAAAAATAACTGGTATGCAATCGTGACGTTGAACGTTGCGCAGAAGCGATGCGAGGTAGAAGAGTCTTCATTCGGCTTTCCGTCAGTGCAATGCCGACCGTTCTGGAGAAAGCTCAATGTGTGTTGTGGTTAGCTGAGTACAAATCTGTTAAAACAGTTCAGCGAAATTACCGCCGTGTTTATCGGAAACAACCATCGCTTGTTCTTTCTCCTGAACGGTCCCCATTGCACTGACGGAAAGCCGAAAGAAGACCTCTTCAACCTCGCATCACTCCTGCGCAACGTTCAACGTCACGGTTGCGTAACAGTTACATTTAGAAATCTTGGACACTTCCCAAGTTTTTTGTAAAGATTCTTATTGAGTTTCCTTAATTTGTTTCAGAATTATTAGCTTTCGAAATATGTCCAACCTTTTTCGATAACCCCGTATTATTGTTTTCTGCATTTTTGGCTGTTTTGTTACATAAATGTGTTTTTGTAGTAAAATATCAATCAGTTTATATATATATATATATATAAGTTTCAATATAAGTTTCGAGAAACGAAATTCTTAAAAAGGAACATTTTTTAATTCCTTGGTTAAAATCATACTTTACAGCTATTAGACACAACATTATAACAATTTTATTATTCTGTACTGTCAATGAATTTTTACATCATTATCTTAAGACTTTTTTTTCTAAGAATAGATGTTTTTTAACGATCGCCATCTTCCATTGGATATATACGAAATTTCTTGTATTCTATTTCAGTAAAATTGTATACAACGTTCCTCGTTTAATGTCTTTTCCACAAGCAGTCTTTAGGAATTTTTGAATTTGAATACACACAATCTGAAAAATAAAAATTTCTCTGAAATTTTTTTTTCTTGCTCCTTAACGTGACTTACAGCTTCAGTAATATTTTTTTATATATAAATTCTGCAGACCAATTACTTTGGTACGCTCTCCTATGAGCAAAATCGGAAAGAATTGCACAAGCAGAGTCATTTGTTCCGCAGATATATCAAAAACTAAGCATGCTAAAAATTACGAATTCTAATCTTTTTTCGAACAAAATTTCAAATAGTTGAAATACTTTTTGTATCGATCCTTATGTAAAGAAACTTTTTTTGTAGAAGAGTAATTCAGAATGCGCGTGAATAAAAAATTTAAATTTCGTTCCCCCGTGCTCCTTCAAATTTGGGAAACAAAGTTTATTGCAAGAATATCCATCTAAATGTGATGCTTTACTGCATTTGTATTGAAGGAAGTTTCAGATATTAAAGAGAATGGTGAAATAAAAATGATTAAAAAATCGATTTTTTTCCTTCCTTCCAGATAAAATAAGTCTTCCAGACTATTTCCTCTAGAATGGAATTTTATATTTTTTTTAAATATGAACTCTTTAATATATTTTTACCATCAATCTTCTGGTCTGAGATATTTTGTACATTCAAGCCTCCGGGCGGTTCTGAAAACTATATATTTTTAAAAGGAAAAGAAATTTTTTTCATAAAAACTTTCTCACTTATGGATATGAAATTTTAGGAACAAGTAAACAATTTCTTCTTATAATAAGATTTTATTCATTGCATGCAGAGGAATACAATTTATAAAGTTTGAATATATTGAATTTCTTTAGAAAACAATTGCAATGCCCGCTGAAAAATAAATGAAAGAAAATCAGTTTTTATGATGGAAATGATCGGGTATAGTGGTTGTATTATTGGTGATTACATTGTATGCAACCAGCGAATATATTTGTTATTGAGTATATATGATTTGCGAAAATGTTAGCTGTAGATTTTGGAAAACTTGTTAAATTAGCTTCCTAGATAAAGTTAGGGAATTTTATATTTACAGAGAAATGCTTCTACCGGTCTACATCGATTGTGAAATACAGTAAAACCACGTTTAACCAGACTAACTGGGACCATAGGCGATTCCGATAATCCGGGTAATATGGGTAATAAGCAAATCAAAATCTTTAACTAAGCAGACTTTCCATTTATTACTATAAAAAAAATTATGTTTTTAAAAAAAAATTACATAGTATTGTTTACAAGACATTAAAAAATATAAAAATAACTTTTTACATTATTTCTTACCAAGAACTGGTAAGTCCAGTAAAGCTTTCTTAAACTCAACAAAAAGTATTTTATTACCATAATTGATTGTGCAATCTATGCAGGAACTGTACATTGAATCAAATTAAAAGCGAATATCTGTTGTACTTGTAGTTACGTTCTTACTGTCATTAAAAATTATTATCTAATGTGAACATTAAATTAAAAAAAAGTCTACTAATCCGATCCAGATTTTCCGGAGATCCGGCTAAACGAGGTCCGGATAAACGAGGTTTTACTGTACTGAAAAGGTCTGTAGTGTAATGTTGTATCACTAACGAAAATTATGTAATGTGAACATTAAATTAAAAAAAAGTCTACTAATCCGATTCAGATTTTCCGGAGATCCGGCTAAACGAGGGCCGGATAAACGAGGTTTTACTGTACTGAAAAGGTCTGTAGTGTAATGTTGTATCACTAACGAAAATTAAGTGTAATGAAGAATGACAAATATTGTTTTATTTGGGTTTTTTCTTGTTGTATGGACAATATGTTTTATCGTGTAATTAATACTGAGCAATCCTTTTGATATAAAAATCTTGCATAATATATGAGGTTCGAAAATATTGCATATATTCTAAGAAGTTCGTATCATTCTATTATGTCAAACAGTATGCGGTATTTCATTAAAAACCGCAATCTTGTAGAGCAAAAAAAAAAATAAATAAAAAATAAAAAAAAATAGAATTCATTTAAAAGTAAATGCAAATTTACTAAAATTAATGTATAACACTTGCTTTGTAAGCGTAATTTCCCATATTAGTTAGACTTTTGGTCATTTAGTGACCAAAATATTAATCACATTTTCAGCACCGAAATCTTGAACAAAAACTATATTGCAACTTAATTTTACTTCTTTTCTGCAAATACATCAGAACATCTCAAAAAAAGCAGTCAGATACTGAATTCTAATATGCCTGATTCATCAGGGAAATGTAAACAAATGATAACCTAAAATTGACTGGAACTTTAAAAGGGATGGGGACCGAAGATTTAAAAATAAAGCTTTCAAATTTTTAAGGACACAGTTTGTGAAGTTACTTAGAACTGAATAAACTGCCTCTGGAACAAATGATTAATAAAATTTTTATCTTTTTTTTTCAGTTAGTTGTTTGATTTACGAAAACATCAGAGTTCCTGCATATTGATTCATCGCCACTTCAATGCTTTTAAAAAGGTCAGCGGATAAGAATTTCGTTGTTATAGTTAACTTTGACATCTTGAATGATTAATGGGAAACTTTTAAAGTTAACGTTAAAATCTACTTCTATTTTATTTTATTTTAAACCCGAAAATTTCCCAGTTCATCTAAATTTGCAGTGATTTCATGTCATATTTAAATATTGATGAGCCCAACACATCAAAAATTCTTTATATAGGAATTCCAAAAACTTTGTAGGGGTTTATTATTATTAAACCAAATTATATTTCTAAATTGCACTGAAAGTTCTTTGTTTGGATCTGTGACTCGAACTCAATTAAATCACTCAGGTGATTTTATAAAGGTTTAATTTCGATAAGTCCTATTACTTCCTGCTGTTTTTACATTAGGAATGATTCAAGCCTACTTCAAAAAAATGTTAATTGGGTATGTATTTTATTGACAATATTCTTCTTTTTAATTTGAATTTCGACGATTTTCAACATCAGGCTTACTCCAACGAGTGTTAATTGTGCGTGCATTTTATAAGCTGTATTCTTTTAATTTTAATTTAGACGATTTTTTGTTTTGCGTAGGTACATTTTTCTTATTCTGAGTACCCATTCAATAAGGTGCATGGCACGTGCTTGAACACCTCTGTAAAATTAATATCAGATGCGAACTTCTCTCATAATTTGAAGAGCAATTGACCATGGTGGATTGCCAGTACTTGGACACCAATATACAAGGTGTTTCAAAAAGAATCATCCGATTTTAAAAAAAAATCATAACTATTCATCTTTTAATCCGTTTTGATCAAATAATATATTGACAGAAAGAGGGAAATCTCGAGTTTCACGTAGTTGCCGAGAAATAGCGCTAAGGGCCTGTTCACATAGGAGTCCATTGCGTAGCGTTAAGGAAAAGATGACGTTGAGACGAAAATAAACCAATCATAGGTGTTAAAATTTCATTGCTAATCGTTTGGAGGCCTATGATTGGTTTATTTTCGTCCCAACGTCATCTTTTCCTTAACGCAATGCTACGGACTCCTATGTGAACAGGCCCTAACGCCCTTCCTTCGCCCGTCATTTCTGTGTTTGTAAAGATGGCGGCTTCGCAACAAAGAAATCAAAGAATCCTCCGATTTTTTAAAAAGAAAAATCGTAACTATTCATCTTTTAATCCGTTTTGATCGAATAATATATAGACAGAAAGAGGGAAATTTTGAGTTTCACGTAGTTGCCGAGAAGTAGCGCTGACGCTCTTCTTTCGTCCGCCATTTCAGTGTTTGTAAAAATGGCGACTTCGTAACACAAATAAAAGAATAATATGATTTTTAAAAAAATCGTAGCTATTCATCTTTAAATCCGTTTTGATCGAATAATGTATAGGCAGAAAGAAGGAAATCTCGAGTTTCACGCAGTTGCCGACAGGTAGCGCAAACGCTGTTCCTTCGCCCGTCACTACAGTGTTTGTAAAGATCGTGACTGCACAACAGAAATCATTTGTGTTCTACGCTTTGGGAAGTGTGAGTCCGTAACAACTGTTCAGCTTGATTTTCGTCGACAAAGCCCTGGTATATTGAAGTTCCTACCTCTCAGAGCATTAGGCGATGGTATAAACAATTCCAAGACACGGGTCGTCTGTGTACACATAACAGCCGTGGAAGAAGTATATCCAGACATGCTCGCAAAAGTTTGGAACGAATTTTCCTACCGTATAGACATATGTCGGGCATCCAAAGGTGGAAATATTGAGTACCTTTAATTTGGTTTGAAAAAAAAAACTTTATGATTAGCCATGTAATATGAAATTAATTTTAAGTTTCTATGTTTAGTATTTTTCATAATATACTCATTTCAAATCGGGTGATTCTTTTTGAAACACCCTGTATAATGGTTATTTTTCCCATTCCTGGAAAGGGGAAAATGACCATTACAGGGACAGGTTACGGCCCTTTGAACTTTCCAAGATGAACATACCGATGTGCATCTCGGTATACAAATTTAGCTATACGGTTCTTATGAAAATTCCTTATTTTCGAACCACTTCTATACTTGTATGAAAAAGATTTCGAAACGCACGGGGAAATTAGCTTCTCTATTGGGATCTTATTCTTCCATATATGTGGCCATTTTATGTAAGAATTTAAAGCAGTCTTTTCCCATCAAAACGTCCTGGTTTAACAAACTTCAAATCGGCTCAACAATTGTACTAAATAGGTGCTTTGTCCAAAACTACAAATAAATATCAACAAGTAGCTTCATAGAATTCCCATCTAAGTATGTTAAAATTATAAATACCCATAAAATATGGATCTCATTGTATAGTTTTAATGCTTTGATACTCCAACATAAATAATCTCAAACAGCTCGACGTTACCTGTGTTATCCTCCTTTTATCAGTATGTGAGTCTTCAAATTACATTTTAGGATTTAATTATATTAATTTATGTGATCTTTTAGAGAGTTTGCTTGAGGTTTAAGTAGAATTTCAAACATACTGGTTAGAAAAATCTCCCAACAGTATTAAATTCCAGTAATGAAAATTCTACACGGACGAAAGTGGAAAAAAAATGACGTGGTATTGATCGCTTCGATCCATAAATGTAAGATGAGCCTAGAACTATGCCAAGGGGAATTTTCAAAAGTTATCAGGCTTCAATAGTTTACAGAAAAGATTTCCTGAGGATTGATTGTATCATTAAGAAGCTATTGCTAATGGAGTACCAGAAGCTGTCGGATCATAAAAAGAAATAGTGTTTTGAAACACTCACAGTCAGATGAATATCACCAAGACGTATCGAATTTATCAGAGAATACTTTCATTAGTCAGGAGCCCATGAATTTGAGAATTGCAAGTAATACACCTTTGCATTTTTATAGTATCATTTCTTGAATACTGGATTTAGATATTGATATAAGCATGAAAGAATGTTAAGTAAAGAATAGAAATCGATTCAGGTATTCATATGTAGAATTAATTTTTGTCTTGCAACTTCTTTATATTCTGTATGATTCAAAAATGATTAAAATTGATTTTCATTTTGTAATTGATGATATACCCTATCATTAAAATTATAACGGTTCCTTTGTAATGTAAGGAAAACTTATTTATTTCTTTAGGAAATAGAGGTATAAATGACTCATTGGGATAAAAAATTTTATACAATAATGTAATAGTTAATTTCTTAAATAACATACATTATCAGTAAAAACTGATATTATATATATATATATATATATATATATATATATATATATATATATATATATATATATATATATATATATATATATATATATATATATATATATATATATATATATATATATATATGCAGGATGTCCAGGCTAAAAAGTATCCAAAAGTTATGGCTTATTTTTGCGGAACTACCCATTAGAATTAAAAATATATATATTTAAATAGAAAGAACATCTCAACAAGTTTTAATATCAATAGATTTCGATGTACGCACCTTTTGTAGCACGACAAACGTCTAAACGGTAATCCAGTTCTCTCCAAGTTTTTTGTAGCATATCAGGAGTTATTAGTGTATAAACTAAAAGTTTTGTGAGTAACTAAAAAAATTAAACTGTGGATGAGTTATAGAAGCGTATCATTTAAGTAATTCGTCTAATAACTTGGATAGTAATTCGTCACTTGGAGAGAACTGGATTAACGTTTAGACGTTTGTCGTACTACATAAGGTGCACACATCGAAATCTATTGATATTACAACTTGGTGAGATGTTCTTTCTATTTGAATATATTTTTTAAAATTCTAATGGATAGTTCCGTAAAATAATCCATAACTTTTGGATACTTTTAGCCCGGATACCCTGTAGATATAAATCGTTTGAATTTCTACTCCGACTCTCAATTAGTCTGTTTAATGTATGGGACTTTTCTGAAGAGCAGAATATAAGGGAATACAGAATGGCAATGTCATAGGACGATAAGTCACTTCTAGACTGATGAACTGTCAATCCATTAAGAAATGTTTTGCGTTATAGTAGTCGCACGAAATTTGTTGAGCTTGGTCGTTTGAGGGATATAGTAATACTTCCTATACATTTTTATTAATTATTAAATTTTATATAAAACTTTTGTGATATATTAAATCAACTTTCATTAGAAAAAGGAACAATTTTAATTCCAAAAATATTGTGTTATTTTCAAATTTATGATAAGTGTTTCAGTTGTAATTAGAAGAACGTGATCTAATCTTAATGATAGTAAAAAAGGAAGAGAAAAAAATTTTCAAAACATTGAAATAATGTATGATAGGTTTTTCAGTTGTAATTAGAAGAACGTGATCTAATGCTAATGATAAAAAATAGAAAGATGAAAAATTTTTAAAAATTTGAAATATTGTTGCATACATTAAAAACTAACTTTTTTTAACATGTATACTTACATATTTTAAGCACAACTTCATTTTCAAAGGAACAATTTATTGGGGACTACTTACCTAGAAGGGAAAAAAATGTATGTAAGTATAATACACATATTCTTAAGTAAAAATATACAATAAAAACATTATTAAATTAAGATATTGATCTTTAAAAAAGTTGCATTGAACAATACATAATTCTGATATTTTAACTTAATTTATCCGAATTAATTTGCTAGCGTTTAATTCTTTTATAACATGGCAGTACCGTTGTTTTTTTTCTGTTTTTACATATGCTTTTAGGAGAGGGGGGCGATGACCCCTTGTTGAGGGATTTCTCTCCATTTTATTTATTAATCATTTGTTTATATCAGTGGTTCCCAACGCGTAGAAGTCTGCAGACCAGTAATCCAGAAATTTAACTATGTGTGGACCACCACCATCCCGTACCGACTTAAGGGGGGGGGGCTTCCGGTGGGGTATGAGGGTATAGAATATTCCTCAGACAAAAGGGATACAGGATTGACGTACTCACATTCTAACATATCATATTCTAATAATAAAATAATTATGTTAAAATTTTAAGAAATTTTAATTCAACACATGATAGTCATCGTTTAAATTCGGCTCCTCTAATTCAATGAACATTGCTTTCAAAATTCCCATTTATTTGGCAACTTTTTTCATATTTTGGTGCCGGACCACTGCCGAGGCTCTCGCGGACCAACTGTGGTCCGCGGACCATCGGTTGGGAACCACTGGTTTATATGAAAGAATTAATGAAATTATACCGGAACTTGGCCCAGACCTCTTCCCCTATCACACTAGCAGATGTTAACGCAGTGGTCAAGTGCAGATTACCCAACCAACCCATAAAAAAACCACCCATTTCGGCTTTAACTGTCCCAGAAGAAAATATTCTATAATAGCTAGACAAAGAACTAATCATTTCAAGAGTAAGGTAATCCACTGTGGCGGCACAAGATACTTTATAATCAACTGTAGGAATTATCCAGAAACACCCAGCTTTCTCTAGTACATATCTTTGACTGCCCAGACGTTGTGGCTGCCCTTTTTGAAACTCGTTTTGTCACCGCGAAAATTCCTCTACATCCCACGAGTACCTGATCTAGCAGCTGATGTTATCCCGGCTTTCAGTGCTATTTAGACATTCTTCTTCTACACCGTTCGTGGACACCATGAAGCTAAAGAAGGAGGAGTAGCTCAGGGTTAAAAATGTATCTTATAATTGGTCGCCGCAGTCCTTAGTATATATATATATATATATATATATATATATATATATATAGTGGGATTTCGATCTATCGTTTTTAAAGGGACCGACTGAACTGAATGATAAAAGCGGGGAACGATATATACGGTAACATAACAAATAAATACGATCGTGGGGACTGAGTGCAATAAACAACACATACGGGAAAACTATGATTCGGGGAATAATCGATCAAGATTCCACATTATATATATATATATATATATATATATATATATATATATATATATATATATATATATATATATATATTTATTTATTTATTTATTTAATAAATTTGTCAAACGATTTTAAAGACCGCACGTTCAAGCTTAAGATCCTTCTTATAGCTTCATGGTAGACACGACACTAACAACAATGAAATAATAGCTAGCATATTAAACTTTATGTAAAAAAATAGAAAACGTTATACCTTTTAGCTAATTATTTTACGTATAGAGTGAAAATTAACCAGGTTTATATTCTATAAATTTAACAATCGAAGATTTTAAGTGTTCATTACCATATTCAGTTATTTATTTATTTATTTATTAATTTTCAATCAGCTTTCACTACTATTTAATATATACACAAATTTTTCTTATTTCAGTTGGTATTTCTAACCAGGTAATCTATCGTTCATATTTCAGGAATGTGACGTTCGTAATAGACATATATAAACTCTACCATAAAACTTTACTCAATGCATTTACGCAACACATATTTACACATAAATACATTTCACATGTTACGTATGCCAAAAGAATTTGAAAGTATGTTTATGTGGTAATGTCTGCACTTTTATCTCCAAAAAGATTTTTACGAGTCCTCCAACACAACCGAAATATAGAGAACGATATTCTTGTCACACGCTAGGTTTTAGAAAGTAGACATATTTCCTTCGCGGTTCTTTATGATCTGCCGGCGAATGTCGGTAGAGGAATATAAAATGCATGATGACTAAAAAATACAGTATTATTATTTCAACTGGATGGTTAAAAAAGCAAAGAAAAGAGAAACAGAATTTTATCGTACCATATAAGCTATGGTCATCAAAATAAGAAATCGAAATTTGTTTTCGATATCCAATCGGAAAATCGATAGACTGTTTCAATCTATATTTGTCGATTGAAACAAATCGATATGTTTCTATAAAATATTGATTTTTTATAGAAATATATCTATATGTTCCCATAAAAAATCGATATAGAAACATATAGGTATGTTTTTATATCTTTATGTTTCTGTATAGATATAATAGGAGAATATAGATGTAGAATGTTTTTATAAAAATATTGTGACAATAAAATATTTCAGAGATATTAGAATGTAAGAAAACACCATGAGTAGTGTTACTAGTTTAATACATTCAGTAATTTTAAAGGGATAATGCAACCGTAAGTACAAAAAAGAGAGTAATTGAATGCAAGAATGAAATTATGAAAAATTACAAAAATATAATCTCGTATGGAGCGTAACAAAAGACCACGAGAAAAATTTAATGGTAACCAGTTTAATGCATTAAGTAATTTTAAAGGAGTAATGAAACATTAAGTATGAAGTGATAAGTTAAAAATCGTGGTTGATTGAGTACAAGAATGAAATGACGAGTTTCTACAGAAAATATAGACTCACAGATTATACAACGTAACAAAAGACCACGGGAAAATGTTAATAATGACTACTTTAATACATTAAGTAATTTTAAAGAAGTGATGAAACATTAAGTATGAAGTGATAAGCTAAAAATTGTGATTAATTGAGTACAAAAATGTAATGACGAGTCACTGCAGAAAATATGAACCCACAGATTATAGAAAGTAACAAAAGACCATAGGAAAATGTTAATAATGACTAGTTTAATACATTTAGTTATTTTCAAGGAGTACTGAAACAGTTAATATGAAGTAATAAATTCTAAAACGTGATTGATTGAGTACAGGAATGAAATGACGAGTCTATACAAATAATATAGACTCACAGATTATACAACGTATCAAAAGACCACGGGAAAATGTTAATAATGACTAGTTCAATACATTAAGTAATTTTCAAGGAGTAAAGGAACTGTAAGTAAGGAGTGATAAGTTCAAAAACGTGATTGATTGAGTACAATAATGAAATAACGAGTCATTACAAAAATATAAACTCAAAGATAATATAATTATATTGAAGAATAAAACAAAAGAACTTGCAACGAGGGATATAATGAAATAGTAAGTATGAAGTGATAAATTCTAAAATTGGATTGATTGAATACAAGAATGAAATGACGAGTCAGTACAAAAAATACAAACTCATAGATAATAGAGTTATACTGAAGAATAAAAAAAGAACCTAATGAAACCTGCTTTACTTAAACTAGAAAAAGTATCGATTTAAGAATATCAATTTCATTTAATATACTACTTAATAATTTGGTTATAAAATAAAAATGAAACAGTAAGTACAAAGTGATAAGTCCTTTAAGTGATAAGTTCAAAAACGGGATTGGCTGAGTACAAGAATCTGATAATGAGCAATTACAAAAACATAAATCCATAGATAATAGACTTGCATTAAAGATTGAAAGAAAAGAACTCCCAATGTATGATATCATGAAAACTTATTTATTTAAAGTAACTGATCAATTAATTTAAGCGTATCAACTTTTTTTAATATTACTTTTGAACAAGTTTGTTATAAATATAAAAAATAAGATTGTTCCGTAATGGTTAAATATATGTAGAAAATATATTAAACATACAATATCTACATATAATAAATTATATGTAGAAAAATATTCGAAAGAATAAACACACTCAGTACGCTATACATGCAAGATGTCTATTTCCGTTATTCAATACATTCTTGTAACTTAAAGTAACAACAAACTATTATCATGTCTCCAACAATAGTTAAACTAGGCATGCCAACAAAAATTGTGTACGTTTATAACTATTAATCCAAATCCCGATGTCATTCCACAGCAGGAGTTTTGGAGAAGGGCGTCTTTTATTCGACGTTGTTATTCCTTGCTCTGATACTTCCTTGAGTCGAGTTTCACAATAATTTAATGAGTAAAAGAATAAAGATGCGACATAATACGAAGTGTTCAGCGATGTAAAAAATAACAAACCTAGTTAAAGTTACGGTCGAAATGTTGTTTTCTCGGTTCGACATGGTATACTGCGGAATTTTCCTTTTTTAAAGTTTGGCAGTTTCCAATTACGGTGTTCGATCAGCTGTGTATGTTTACTTCATTCCATGGCTTTTCGATTTCCGAATAGTTATTTACATCACAGCCTGGCCCAACATCTATTTTTCTACGGGAGATCAATGCTTCTAAAGGATTTTGAAATGGAGGTTTTTTTTCACACATGCGGGAAAGATTTCCTGTAACGGGGAACTGATATTTATTGGATAAAGGGCAAATTAAAAATTTTACCTATAGCCAAGATATTCTGTTTCTTCTGATAAACAACAAGTAAACAGTATGTATTACATTCAAAATTTAAAACTGTTTTTTTTTACGCGAAAATACTCATTCATCGTAGGAAGAGAAAAAAAACGATTAAGAATAATTTTCGTTAGCTCAAAAAATTACCATCTCAAAAAATTCTACATGTTTCCAGTTTACGATTATTTGTTTACGAAGTAACAATAGATGATTTAACTTCCTACAAACCTCCTAGGTGGAAAATGGTAGAGAAAATCGTTCTCTACCATATCGGTAGAGAAAATCTCGGTAGAGAAAATCTATACAGGAACGACCATGCTTAAAAATATATTTCTTTCTCTACTTCTTTAAATCTGTATTCATAATATAGGTATCATAGTGCATAACATATTCATAAAGACCACGGGTATTGAGGGCTTATGATTGATTATAAAAGACAATTCTACAATTTGGTAAAATTGTTAACGCCAGATATCAATAATGTAAAATAGAATAGTACTAAAACAGAAAAGGAAATGGAGGTGTTATAGTTGATGACAGGAGGGAGTTGTGAACCCCCATTCCCGGTTAAACACATTTTTCTGCCCGGGCAACACTCCCTGTGGTCGGCTACAACACCAAGACCTTACAGATAAAAAAGTGAAAACAATTAAATTGAGACAAACAAATTAAACCAGAGGTTATCATTAAGTAATATTAATTAAAACGCTAAGAAACTAATTAATAAATAAAAAATAATAAAAATAAACATAAAATACATCAATACATTTAAGGACACACCACCTCACCAATCCAGCGTCACGACTCACCAACACACACACTTTTATAGTCAAATATAGGGTATTACTGTTGCCATCTATAAGATGAAACGTTGCCTGCAATCTGTATTATTTAGATTAATAAACTGGGTTAAGATTGACGTAATGAATTTTATAGGGAAACCCTGTTCAGAAGCTAATTTTATGTATTTCTTTATTCTAAAATCAATGTTTATTATATTTGAATGTAAGCGTAGGCAACGCGTTAATTGGTTTATTATTACGTTAAGGTACCACTGGATTACGGTGGTACCACTGGATTAAAAAGTTATGACTTTTCAGACCTGTTTAATTCTATTGACTTGAAGGACCTATATAATATCATACTTAGTCTATACGAACAGTATGATTTGCAATCGTATATTACCATAAGTAAATACCGTGCACTTCTGGACCTAGTCCTGTACGAAACTATACTATATGACGGAAATTGTTTCTACAAACAAATTAAAGGTATTCCTATGGGAGGTGGATGTTCATCTGCATTAGCAGACATCTACCTTCATTTCTATGAACGAGGTGTCATGATATTAAATGAACTACTGTACTTCAGATAAGTAGATGATATACTGGTATGTTTTAATGATAATTTAACGTCTTTAGAAATTAATTTTTATCCTGAAAATCTTAATTTGGTAGAAACTGATATAGACAATGAAGGTAATTAGGTATTTTTAGACTTAAGTTTGAAAGTAAATAAACAAAGCAACGTCTCGTTTTGTCTTTATGATAAACGAGACATTATAATTTTGATACAGTTAGGATTATGCCTTGGAATAACGTACTTCATAAAAATATAAAACATATATATATATATATATATATATATACACACAACAGAACGTCGGTTACAATCTAGATAAAGGTAGTCTCTCGTCATTTGCTCATTATACTATCCGAAGTAAAATCGTTCAAGTCAAAAGGGAAACGCTTACCTTACTGCTTCGACGGGGCACCAATATTTTCCTTTAATTCATGGAGGTGTACATTAAGAATGAGGACTTATACTAGAAGGACCTATAGCTCCTACAACCATATTGCTCGTTGGTTATATAACTTTAAAGTTCGAATGACTTCTTGAAAGCTGTAGCCAGTTCTCAAAGGTGATCTAAGTGGTCGTAGAAAACTTCAGATATTTCGCAGAGTTTCTCGAGAGCACTAGAATTTCGTAAAGGAATGAAGAACGTTTCTGAAGAACCAAGAACCCTCTATAACGTTCTTGAATGTTCTAGAAAATTCTATTAAAGGAGGTTTTTAAGAACTTACGTAATAAATATATCAAAAATTTGAAACATATAGATAAATTTGCTCAAATTACTATTTTGGATAGGAAAGCAATGCTCGATTGAACTTGTAATCATTTTTCCTCCTAGTTTCTGATCTTTCGAGAAAAGGTGCCTTCTTTACACATAGTGGTTGATATGAGTAATTGAGAATTCCTAATACGGGAAATCTTTGTTGCTGAAAGCTTTATTGACTTACAAGGAAGATATACCTTTATATACATAAAACAGTTCCGTAACTGGCTGACTGACTGACAGATAACACGCAGACCAAACCACTATACCTAAAGGGTTGACATTTTGCATGGCGATTCTTTTTATAGTGGAGGGGTTCACTAAAATTTCTTTTAAAAATTAATCTTAATTATTTTAAATTAAAGTTTTAAGCTGTTTTTGTAACATTCTTTTAAGTTTGCATTTACAATAATAATATGAGGGTTATAAAATTTATATCACAATACAGATTATAAAAATGCCTTTAAAATGAAATCTTTTTCGAATCTTTACCTCCATTTTATGATTTTCGGTGAATTTTTAAAGATTAATGTTTAGAATTTAATTTATTAAATGCTGATCTCGTGGTTTTTCTTTTTCTGATACTTTAAACTAATTTTGTGTCACGTGCATAACAACGAAATAAATTGACAGAAAAAACATATTTTGTTCTTTCTAATGCGGCAGATGATTGGACATTATCCAAAAAAAAATATTAGAATACAGTAAAAGAAATTTTCCTCAAACTGTACTATATTAACTATACTATATTAATATACTATAATTATATACTATATAACTGTACTATATAAATATATTTTTGGTTGTTTTTTGGCATTAATTGCATGCATTGACTGTTGTATTTAATATATAAATATATATATATATATATATATATATATATTTTGCATTATTTTTAGACATAGACCGTTGTATTTAATTTGAATGTACTCCGTAGAGAAAAACGGGTATTCAGCTTATCTATATATATATATATATATATATATATATATATATATATATATATATATATATATATATACACACACATATCGGGTTTGTACTCAGTGGAATTGATCTTTTTCCTCTTTTATAATCCATGACCGAACCGAATAATAGACTTAACTAATGTCTTTTCAAGAACTACTCTTCCTTACAATAATATTTTCTTTAATATATTTCTCCGCAATAGATCGAACATTGGTTAAAGTACTAGTAAAATCTGTGCCAGACGCGGTGTGAGAGAATCGAACTCTTTAAACCATTAAACAAAAAAAAGAATAATTCAGAAGCCATTTTGAAAAGTTCACATAAAGTTCCCCCTTCCTCTCTCCTATAAAGCTTAAAAGCATTTTTACTGCTGAAAGAGAAAATGATAACGCTGTTATGTCTGAAAGACTTCATTTGAAGAACAATTCTGTTTCCAACATACCACATAATTTCCCAACAAGGGAGATTCTAGAATACAAAATAAGCAAATAAAAAGCAAGAAAAAAGGCAGCCCCCATCCAGATAAGATGGCTATTCAACCTTTTCCTTTTCTTATCCTAAGCGAACGTAGTTTCTGATTTAGCATCCTTTTGATGAAGCGCCGGAAATAGCTATTTTATGGGATTTTGCAGAAAACATTTTTTTAAGAAGTGATGTATATATATATTTTAGATTTTATTTTTATAGCTGTATCGCTTTCGTCCCCTTAGTCATCTGTATGTTTGTAGATTGTGTATATTTTTCAAAATGAGACTAATCTCGATTTGAACAGCATCTCGAAACATTGGCTCAGAAAAACAGACAAATTATATAATAGTAAAATTGGCAAATATTTTGTAAACAATTATATCAAGTGTTGTGTTATAAAATACAGACGGCGTTTGCACTTACGCGCTCACGCACGCGCGCACGCACGCACACACAAACAAACACACACACACACACACACACACACACACATATATACATACATACATACATACATATATATATGCACGCACACACACACATACCCCACCATACACAGAAGATCGTTCGCGCAATTTATGGTAACGATTTTGATAGTTAAGTTGTTTGCATAAATGCCTTATTTTTTGTGGTGATTTGCTTTTATCTGATAGTAATGGTTCTTGGCAATTGATCTAGCTGGAATTTTTCATGAAAGTAAACTTATTCTTAGTACTGTCATGTCAATTTTACCCCAATCCTCTTGGACTGTTTTCCAAAGTCCGTTCAGTGTTCTTGGATGCCGTTTTTCGAAGGCTCGTTTTGATAAACCGAAAACGCAAAAATCCACTGGAGAAGCGTCATGTGATTTGAAAGGTATTTCATTAAATGGGATACACTTTCTCCTTATTTTTGATTCTTTCTTTGCTAAATAAGCAGCAGTTGATTTAGACGTGTGACTAGAGGCTTTGTCCATACGAAGCTCAACTTTATCAATGTCCTTTCCATATAAGGCTGGAATTTCTTCTTCAAACATCGGTTCTAAAATATTATCAAAATAGTAGAGTGAATTTGTCTTGGATTTACTTCAGACTTTTTTAATTTTTAATTTTCCGTTGTAACAAAATACTGCAATTGTCATGAATTCATTTGGAAACTTTTCTGTAGACTTATGAAGCCATTTCGTACTGTCATTCCCGTCAGTTGAGCAATAGAAAATTGATATTTTTTATTACAGTCACTTAAATACACCCATGGCTCATCGAGTGTTACCACAAATTTCTATTTTTCAGCAGCTAGGTGTTTTTTATATAATTTTCTACTATTTGTTTTCCTTTCAGCAATGTCCTTTGGCAAAAGCAGATGAACTATAGGTTTAAACATCTTTTTTAATTTCAAATCTTTATGAATGATTTTAGTTACAGTGCCGGAATACATTCCTATTTTCGATGGAATGGATCTTTGAGTCAGCGGATTTTTTTTTAGTTTCAAATTTAGTATATTATAAATACCTTTTTTTGAAATGCCATAACCGAGATTTTTACACCTTTTTATAATTTGTTGATACTAATATTTCCCTTCGGAAAGTGCATTTACATAACCTTTGAGTCATCTATCAATTTTAGGAGCCATTTTCAAAATAGATCTTTTATTTTACATTCCAATCAAAACAAAATAGTAGCAGAATTACAGATACTGAAGTTGCCAAATTTTTATTTCAAAATGCAAACGCTGAAAATAAATTACAAAATCGTTTCCATAAAGTGCGAACGACCTTCTTAATATATCTGTGTGTGTGTGTAAGTAATGACTCCCCGCGTCCCTTAGAACAGCGGTTCTCAACTTGGGAGGCCGTAGAAGAATTTCAAGGGAGGCCTGAGTTTAAAAAAAGTAAAATAAAAAGTAAAACTAACAGTAATTTATTGTACTCAATTTTGAAGTCACAATGTAACCGTAACGTATTTTCGACATACGAACGCGAGCACGATAATTGTCGTACCCGATAATTGTCGTAATTGTAAAAATACGATAATTGTCGTACGTCTGGACGTTGAAAGTGACCTGAGGTGTGCTTTGTCAGAGTTACAACCTAATATTCAAAAACTTGTTAAGGACAAATAGTGCCAGCCCCCTCATTAATGTTGTGAAAGTGATTGGAATTGCATGCCAAACTCACCTAGATCCTTGATTACCTCAAATATATTTGACCTGTGTTAAATTCTTTGATTTCACGTGTTCTAATAATAATATGTTCAAAATTATGATATGTGTAGTAATATTAAATTTTGTGTATGAAATTATCATTCTATATTTTTATTTAATAACCAGTTTCAGTTTCAAATTCCGATTGTACTTTACTGTATTGACTACATAGGGGGGGGGGGGGGGGGGGAGGCGTGACCTCACATCACTGTTCAAAGAGGGGAACAGAGCCTGAAAGGTTGAGAATCCCTGCCTTAGAATAAAGTCGCTATAGCGAAAGTTGATAAATACCATGACAATCTTATTAGTTCTATGAAATTTAAGATTTATATTAGTTAACGATCACGATATACATTCTATTTTTCTCTTTGTTCTCATATAAGCTTTGGCATTAAAAAATAACCGAAGGCAATATAATTTAAGTGAATGAAATTTTTTCAATTCAAAATTTTAAGTAGAAATCAATGAAATTGCAAAAAATTAAGTCTTACATTTATTTCCTAGAAATGTAATTAGAAAATAAAATAAATTTCAGGTAGTCGCTTCTAACCGAACTACCACGGGTTATTAACGTAGGATTACTTATCGTTGCTTACCTCTTATTTTTATGACGAATTTTGGTGCCTTTCTGTTTAGCTGCTTTACTACTTCTGGGTTTGGGGCGCTGCCAAAATTATAACTCGCGACAGCGCTGAAATTTTGCTTTACGCACGACCGTTATTGAGGAACGTAATTCTACGTTAAAATTGTTTTATGTCCATTTTAGATATTTTCAGAACATAATTCTCCTGCTTAGTTATAGATCGTGTCACCGAATTTTTATTTTGGGACAGAATTTATTTAAGTGTTGTGCACGGTCGTTATATGGGATGTGGTGTAAAAAAAAAAAAAAAAAAAAAAAAACATATCTTTTTAGGGTATTATGTTTGGAACTTTTTGCACCAGTCTTTGTATTGAAACGGTCGCTATAATGTGTGATTATTTTAACGAGTGGCAACTGTAAATTTACCATAAACTCTCTAAATGTATCTCTGAATAACATTCATTGACTTACAGTTAAGAATTCTGATATTATTGAAAATTAAGTTCTTTCCCTGTTTATCTGTTGTAAAAATTTTCTTCTGTTGTCAAAATTGCATGAAAAATTCCCAAATATCTTCCTTCTCCTACTAATAAATTGTTACGTTCTACTTTGATTTCGTTTCAATAAAAACCTAACCTACTGTACAAGTTCTGATTTTTACATACTTACTCTTATATGTGCCAAAACATACAGACCAATTTCCTAGGGAAAATGACACTGAACTCAGTTTCAATGTTTTCTTTCAATTTCCCCCCGGAATTCACGTATAAGTTATTTTATTTTAACCCCTTCAGCTAGATATCACATGTATCTTGAAATCTATTTTACTATTTCAGATATATATCCTTATAACACTGAAACTCGGGATTTGTCGGTAATTCAATGCAAAGTAAAAAAATGCGCGGAGATTCCTTTTCTACGTATATGATCCCTTGTATAGGGTTAGACCAGAATTAAATAGGTTTATTTAAAATAGGACAAGGGGACATTGGGTTATACAGGCATTTTTATAGGTTTGGGGTCGATTAGTTATTATTCCGCGATGCTTTATGTTTGCCGCATTTCTTGGCAAATGTCCTATGAAAAGATGCCATCTATTGATCCTTTTGAGACCAAATATAAAATTCAAACGTACCTTGTTTGGCGCGATATCACCCAAAATATGTGTTGAAAATGGGAGTGGTAAGTATTCAATATTTTCAAACCTGCAGTTTTTAATCGTATGTTATAGTGTATTCATTACGAATATTATTTCTGTCCTCCTGAAGATAAAAGAGAGTCTTTTTACATGTTTTTATTAACTCGCTTTCTTGTTTGTTTCTGCGTTTGTGTCTTTGTGTCTGTCCAGTCTAATTCTTGCAATCGATTTTTAACTAACTTCCCGACTAGCTAAACATTTGAAACTTTTAGAATTTCTCAGAACACGATAACAATGCATTCTTTTGATACTTTTAGAAATCTTTAAGAAGAATTAAATTCATTTTCAGTTAATTTTGTTTTGTAGACTGGTGCATTCATTTATCGGCCGGAACGGGAACAAAAAGATAACGCTAGTTAATTTCCAATTAACTTTATTTTCTTTCAAGTTGATGGGATAATTTATCAAAACATTTTTTAAAAAGTATTTATTAATACATATAATTGTCAAGTTTATATGATTCAACAGAAAATTTAAAAACATGGTGTATAAAATATTCTTTTTATCTTGTAATTATTACATTCTCAAGAACTATTTATGTCTAAGAAAATATGGTGATAATGATGTAGTGGGGTTTAATGGAGGGGTGCCATGAATAAACTTGGTTAAATTCGTTCAAGTTTCTTCGGAAAGTAATAAATGAAAGATAATTAAGAATCTTAATTTATCAATAAGACAAAAAAAGGTGAAGTATTTAATGATATTATCTTGAAAATCCTTCACTTTAGAGCAATAATGAAATTACCTTGGTCACTCCATTACCCCTGTAAGCTAGGCAACGGAAAAAACCATATCTTTTCCTCCTGATATTATTATCGATGTACGAACAACAATTTAAAGTAACACATTATAAAGCAAGGACGTAAAAGATGGATAAACCAATGTATAAATCAATGAGATGAATGATGTAGAACCATGTTTCTCATGTTAGCACTGATGTCTTTAACCACTGATGTCTTTGCAGATGGTCATTAGTTTAAACTAAACAGATATATTTCCTCTGAATTTTCCCTATACTGTGATATAAAGTTTAAAATATAAATATAGTGTAAAGTTCAGTTATCGTGTGTGTACTGATACATTGCCATTCAACAAATTTGTAAAGGTGCAGGATAATCGGATTAGTATTTAAAAATAAAAATGGGAAAATTCCTGCATGTCAGAAAAGATAGTCACTGATAGTTACTAACACCACCCCATTTTCTCAATAGCCAGAGAAATTATCAGACAAGTACTATAAGGAAATAGAAATAACGCGAAACATTACAGTCGTAAATATTTTAAGGCATATTCAAGTAATTATCATCAATTAGAATACATTTACTGTCAATATATTTCAGTTTCTTTCCTCAGAAGATTGATGGAAATTTTTATGTGATCGAGGCACGACTATGAAGCCTACCATTTTAATTCAAGCGAAAGAAAGCGAAGTAAAATATCACAAATTAAATAAACACATTTGCTTCAAAAGCGACGCTATTTCTGAAAGCAAGCATTCGAAATTGTCATTGCGTTTGTTTTTCTCCTTGCTTATAACTTCAGCATAAAAACATAAACTGCTATCTCTAATTTAAAAGCATGTCATTTTATTTAGTATAAATTAGTGTTTGAATATATAGCTCAAATTAGAGTGGAAATCGTCATGGCAATTGACTTTTTGTCATTTATATACACTTTTGAAAATCGCTCATAGCATTTTTGTTTCTTACTTTAAACTATTCATGAATATATATACACACACATATATATATATATATATATATATATATATATATATATATATATATATATATATATATATATATGTGTGTGTGTGTGTGTGTGTGTGTGTGTGTGTGTGTGGTCATAATGTTGTATAAAGTTAAATGACCGTCATTAGTCTTTTAACATTAAAACCCGAGATAGGAAAAAAATTTAAATTTAACGTGTTCCTCAATTTTTAAAGAAGATAAATTAAAATAAATCTGTTCTAACACATTCCTAAATAAGCTTAATATAATTTTTCATCTGTGAATGAACATGTGAAACGTAGAAAAAAAATAATATTCTACTAAATGAAAAAACTATTTATATCAGGTAATTTTTCATTTAAACTATTCAATCAGTTTTTTGTCTTTTGTCATTTGTTTGATTGTACTTTGCGATACCTTTATGTATATAAAAAAGTCATTTATTTTTGTTGAGAAAAGGAAGTCAAAATGTTTGTTCACACATATTCTGTAGTATTAAACTAGTCCAGAGCTATTTTTCACGGTGTGTTTAAAAGAAGCGTTATATGTTTATCCACAAAGAGATGAATACAAAAGGATTTTAGAAACTACAGATTTGTGTCGCCTCTTGTGGGTCGATAGAGAATATTCTACTTCGAAAGGTCGATGCACTGTGGCATTCTGCTTACGTGTCAAAATTTAGGAACATCAAACGGATGTTAGTAGACATTTATATGCATTATAAATTCTGACCAAGGTATTTTGATTTCATTCTGTAAAATCTGTCCTTAAGGTGACTGCCTACGTTGAAAATGTCATTTTTGACTATTTTGGTCAATTTCATTTTTTGCAAGAATCGTGTAGTTCAATCTTTTCTCTTTTCAAAACGGTTTTGATATTCATTCTACATAAATTAGAAGCAAAGTTATAGTTATTTAAAAAAAACATCTTCTGCTACAAAATTGAAGTGACAAACAACTTTAAATGGGTTTTCTCAGAATTATGGTTTTTAGCACAAATCTCTACCTTTATCATGATATCTGACATAATAATGTGTATAATTTGACAAACTTTTGAGGAAATGTTTTAGATGCTATTGTTAATAAAATGCCGCACAATAATTGGTGTATAATAAATAGTTTTTATTTGGGGCTGTTTTTATAAGGAAAGGAATGACGAATCGGGGAAAATTTTCATAGTGGAGCATAAAATTGCGTTTATTATTTTTGCATTTTAAAATTTCTCTTAGATTGTACGTCATTTTGAAGATAACTGTCATATGTATCATGTGTGAGAATGAAATTAAAATAGTAGCATTAGGATTTTGTGAAGAGTCATAGGCGTTTTAGCTATATTTCATTAAAAATTATTTGAAATTGACCATTTTTTTAAAAAAAAGTATGCTATAAAGTATAAAAGTATGCTATAAAGTATGCTATAAAGTTTAAAAAGTATATGTTCACTCGAGATTCTCTTAATTTGAACTAGCATGTTTTCAAAAATTATAGAAAATGTTTAATTTTCTTTCTTCAAGAATTTTATTTTTTATACCCCTAAATATAAATAGTTTTTCCCTAATTTCCAAACATTAGGAATTATTTAATACTTATCAAAGTCGTTAAAAATATATTAAAGTCATTTGTAAAAAAAAACTAACTTTTAAAAATAGCAATTTAAACCTTTTTGTTTATTACTCACAGCAATTTAATGAATTACTGTTGCAAATGCCATTAAAATACATTTTTTAGTTATAATTTAGCCATATAATTTAACAGCATCGTAGCATAAATAATGAGCTGAAAAGTAAAATTTCCCGCTAACTTTTGTTTTTGTAATAAATTAATTGTGACTAAACACTGCATAAATGCACAAACTACTGAAAAAACTCATTAAAGTTAATGCTATTACTTTATATAAGAGATACAACTTTCTTAGCT